>JAXCLQ010000015.1:10637201-10856348 GCA_035584115.1 Cedrela odorata
AACTCAAATTACTAGTTTAAGCTACACAAAGCCTGAATGAAAACTCTGCTTCTGCTTCTGCTTCTGCTTCTGCAACTTTCTTTGTCTTTTCGGTTTATTAAAGTTGACTAATACAAATATTTAACTTACTAATTGCCCTTTTATTTTGAATAATCTACTGTTAATTCCACTTTAAACAACTCAAATTACTAGTTTAAGCTACACAAAGCCTGAATGAAAACTCTGCTTCTGCTTCTGCTTCTGCTTCTGCAACTGCTTCTGCTTCTGCTTCTGCAACTGCTTCTGCTTTGCCTTGATGAACATTATCCTAAACCCATGAAGAGGAAGACAAGAAAACTAATGAAACTCTTATTGGTGGACCAAACTGTCGAAAAAATTGTCATTTATAACGTTGGATTAATTTACATGTATTTTTGTTTCACTGTCTGTCATGTTGAATAAATTATTACAATGAGTACAGTTAAAGGAGATAGCACAAAGGAGGGGGGGTGGGGGAGGTGGGTGAGGAATACTTGATTTTCTTGAGCACATTCAAATGTAAAAGGCTCAAATTAAGCAGGTCAACACAATCTAGTCTGCGTTCAGAGCTTGTGGACTATATACACAAACCAGAAAAAGCCAATTAGAATTGACTTATTCAGCCTATAGAAACAACAATTTGATTAAGTAATTGTATAGTAGCTGAAATATTAAACTTTTGTCATTGGCTTGATATGGGTTTTCGGTATTATAAAACCAGCTCTTCTTTCCTCAAATGAATACTCAATCTCTTCTGCTGTTTCCTCAACTTGATTAGCGCCAAAAGGGATCGGAGCAGGTGCAGGTGCAGGAGCAGGAGTCATAGCTGTCTGCATTGACACTGAAACTGTTGAAGGTATTGGGGGAATAGGGATTGGCATTGCCTTCGGAGTCCTGTTCTCGTCATCCACAAATGGAGTTGTCTTCAAAGGAGTAGTGAATGACAAATCATTCGGTGGAACTGTTTTTTGTATTACTGGCTCTCCATGTACACTCAAATTATCCAACAAGTTATTCGTATTGGATTTTGATGATGTGGTACTAGAGATGGGTGAAAATGGTTTCCGCATCATTGGTGACTTTGGTTCACAAGCGCTTACTAAGCAGTGTTTTTTGATAGGAACACTAGCATTGTCCAAACCTCTCCTACCTGCTAAATGGTAAATAGATGAGTAAAATAACGCCATCCAAAGAATAGGAAAAACAAACTGAGCATTAATCGCTTCATTTTTAGGCATTTTAGACATCACATGTCAGCCTATTGTGAAAATCACTTATTAAGAAAAACAGAGATAAACTAAATTCCCAAAACCTCAGAGGTTCACTATGAATGCCACCTCAACATGTATATTGTATACCTAAAACTGTTTATGCAGGATCTAAATCAACACCACATGATAGTTCTTTTTTTTTTTTTTTCATTTTTTGGGTGAGGAAACACAACGGATAAAATATTATTGTGAAAATCTAGCCAGATACCTTTTTGTTGTTTATATAACATGGAACCATAACATATATCCATCAGTAAGTGTTATGATGCACCTTCAAAGAGGTGCTATAAAAATAAAACATTTGCCAAGTTTATATGTTGGCAAAGAAAAGTGCAGGTAACTTTAATAATTTTAATTGTGTGGTTCAAAGAATTTACCAGCAGAGACCGCTGTGAAACCATCGTCCAGATGCAGATATGATTGGTCATTTTGAAGGATACGGTCAATTTTCTTAACAGGAGGACATGAATGAGGGGTAGCTTTGGTGGAGCTAAGTAAATCAGGTTTAGGAGTCTGAGGCACTGCTCCTTCTACAGAAATTCTTTTATTGCTTGAAGCTGCAGTCAAAACTCTAGGGTCTTTGTTCATGCTCTGTCCCTTTGAAGTGCTTGGTTTTGATCCATAGAGTACTTCTTGCTCAGCTATAAGCTGTCCCTGAAGTTTCTTCTGGTCCTAAAGGAGACAATTATAAATAGATCATAATTTGCAAAATATCAACAAGAAAAGCACCCGTAGTAAGCAGAACAATACAAGTTTATCCACAATATGTAACAGGTTCATACTCGCTGCCTACGGCGTTCTTGCTCCTTCTCTTGTTGTAATATACTGTACTCTTCAAGCATAGAAAGTAGACGAACCTGAAAGATGTAAAAGGAAATATATCAGATAATTTTCAGAGAAGTGACCAAACTATAAGCACAAGGATAAAATGAAACCAGTAAGGCATCTACCTCTTCGTATATATAAGAAAAGTACTTACACCATCATATAGGAACTCAACACCTCTCTCCTTTTCCCATGCAATGGTTTTTAAAGCCAACACCTCTACCATTCCTGGGCCAATATGATACGATTTTACTACGACCAAACTATATAAAGAATATATACAGAAAGATGCAAAAAGGCATTATACAGATGAGAGAAAAATCATCGTAATAATAAACCAAACTGGTTTAAAAGATGCAATAAAAAATATTTTTTTAATCCTCTAAAGGAACTTAGAGAATTGCTCTTTGGTTCTATTACTATGGGTCCAGACCCCATATGGTTCTATTTATGAGAGTTCCATTCATCTGATAAAATGTTTTATTTGAACCCATTGCATTTAAATCTCAAATTGAAACTTCAAATAAATGCAAATTGTCTACTCAGATGAAGCAGCACATACCTGGGAGTTTATTAACCAGTGAACGAGCTTTTTCAGCACGCTTGAGAGTAAGATGAACACCTTTTCCGGCATTGTATCGGTTTCTGTCCTGCATAACCACCACGGGTGACAGTTATGCAAAGGAATTAAGATATTATGAAATAAAATATATCAAAAGAGATGGTGTAACTGCCAACCTGGTTGTACTCTCCAAGCCAGCTCTCCTCTTCACATGCTCCCAACCATTTCTCTACTTTTTCAAGTATTTCTTTCCTGCTAAAAGCTTCCTCTTTAGCATTAGCTATTTTAAGTTCAACCTGTTCAAGTACATTAGCTGGGTTGATGGCTCCTGCATTCGTAGAAATATTCAAAAAATCAGTGAAAATTTGAGATAAAAATAGTATCAATGATGCATTGATATATTAGCATGGCATATAACAGACTCAATGACTCCAACAGCATATTCAAATGAAAATTTGAGATAAAAATAGTATCACTGATGCATTGATATAGTAGCGTGGCATATACCAGACTCAATGGCTTCAACAGCATATTCAAATGAACTATCATTTTCTGGAGCCCTATGTGTTTTTCTGCAGATCTCTTCTAGCTCTGACCTCTTCTTGAGAACAAGCTCTTTCATTTTGCTTGACTTCAACTCTTCCAAACGAAACACTTCTGCTTCTACCTGAAAAATATATTCACCTCTTTTATCACACCCAAAACAAATCCAAACAGAATTCTTAGCAAACACAAACCAAGATGCCCGGGAGAAGCTCAGGATAACCAGTTTTCACATGCTAATAACTTACATAATTAATGAAGTCCACAGAGAGAGTGTTGAGTTCAGTTATTTCATGTTCTGAAGCAGCTATATTACAGGTAACACTCTGAAACATCTGCTGCTCTTCAACAGGAGTATCCATCAAATTCCATAGCTCCAACATGGTAGTTGCGATATCTTGAAGCTGCCATGGTTCAAAGGATCATTATGGTCAAAACAGAAAGGAGAGAATTTTGAATTACTCATCAGAATAAAATTAACGTCATCTGTGGATAAATAATTAAAACAATTACTTACCTTTTGCATTCTCTGTATCTTAACCTCTTGCAGTTTGTGTATTGCAATAGTCAACCCTTCAATTGTACCATTACTTATATTTCTTGACCCTTCAGAGTCACCGAAACTAGGATGAACCTCGCTAACTGTGTGCTTGAAATCCATACCAAGCACTGAGCAAAGAGAACTCAAAGTGTTTAGGTGGTCCTGAACCTGCTTCAGCCTATCACTCTGCATACAAAGAATATAGATCACTAAGTTCAAAAATGTTAAAAGATAACATCTGAGGTTTAATCACACCAGAACAAAAATAAAAGAGAAGAAAATCATTCAACCTTCTCTTTCTGAAGTTCATGGAGCTCTCTGTGAAATTCTTCAAGCTTTCTCAAAGACAAATCTGCTTCATCCACAACTGTTTCAGTAGAAATATATTCTGTTGATCCACAGATCTCATTTTTTATCATCTGTATTTGCTCTAACAGTTGTACAAATAGGTTTGCTCTGTCAGATTTCCTTTTCTTCATTTCCTCCAGTTGCGGAAGAATTATCATGAGCTCTTCCTTCAAGCTTCCAGCAGTTCGATCAGACTGAAAATACAGGCCATAGCCCATAAGCAAATAGTTTGAAGTACATAATAAATATACTAAAATTAAAAAAAAGTATTTAAAAAAAATAAACTAGTAGAAAAGATGATAGAAAAGTATCTACATATTCATCAAGCAATAACTGCTTATAGACTGAAATCGAACTTTTAGATTTTGCAGGACTCTCCTGTCTTTGCAATTATTTTCTTTCAATAATGCTTTGCAAGTTAATCTGACCTAATTTCTGAAAACTAAGAACAATTATAAATCATGGTTTATCACTTGTATACAAATAAAATCCAGGTTCTCACATTTCCAATCTCCGATCTACCACGGTTGGCATTGAAACTAAAACACTGGGTAAAACTGATGCTAAATCTATTATTTCTTAGCTTTTTTTTTTAAATGCTTCACAACATTTATAGGTACTGAGTTAAACCCCCACAAATGGGTATCATGATTTAACTACTTTAAGTTATAGAACAACTCCACATTTGACCACTGCCTATTACTTCTGTAAGGGATAAACATCATAATGATAAGCTATCCCATCTGCAGATGATATCACTTAATCATTTCTAACCTTCCTAATATGTACTGGTCGCTCCCCCATTGCAGAACAGATGGCTGCAAGCTTGGCTTCGTAGTCAGCAATTGTCTGCCTAAGCTGTGCTCGACATCGATTGGCCTGATCCACCTTTCTTCTGTATACTTCAAGACACTCTTGTTCAAGCTCAAGCAGTATTTTATCCCTGTCAGCATTCGTCTCGCCAACTTCATCCCAGATTATCTGATCATTATGGCAAATCAAAGATACTTCTTCAACTAGAAGTACATGAAAGATAATTCATGCGAACAAAATAGGATTATCCCAAAAATTGAGTTAAGGCACTTTCTAAGGATTTATAAAGAACCTGAAGTTCAGATAGAAGTGATCCACTAGTTGTCTCCCCTTGCCGAAGCGGATTGTCAACATCAGACATATTAAACTACTAGGCCTGCCAAAACAATTATCTTTGTAATTGCAGGAAAAAAGAACCGTTGATTGATTGACGATAAGGCACATTAAAAAAAAAACTTAAAAGAAAGATCATAAAGAACGAGAAGGAAAAAAAAAAATTATGCATAACCTAATTTCCTGAGACCAAACTATTAAATGTGGATTGCGAGTGTTAAATTACACACCCAAAATTTGGAAATACGATGAAGTTCCCGGATGTTTGTCCAAATTTAGCTTCTTTCGACATGTTCTTTTGATTTCTCCCGATTGAAAAACAACAATCACAATATAATTTGTAAGGATAAGTATTGAAATTTGAAAGCACCGACGCAACGCAATGCAATTCATTGTTAGACTCAGTTCATCAACATCAAAAAGCAAAAAAGGATTTCTTTAAACGACAAAAAAGAAATAACAATATGAAATGATTGAATTAGGCCGAGTAATAGGTTGTTTTTCATAATCTCTAATCCCAAACCACGACAGCTCAAAGTCTAATTAATTCGAATTTACTTTTCTTTTCCTGCATTTTCTCGGAAGCAAATAAAACATTGAGAAATGGAGACGAAAACATAGGATGGAAGCGGAGAGCCAACGACAAACCTGAACAAATAATGCGTGAGTGCTTGGGCTTTCTAAATAATTATCCCTAGCAGAAGTGATATTTTGTGTATTTTCCTGAGAATTTTATTTTTTCCCCGGAAAATGAGTGTGCGGAAATTAAGGTTCGAAATATTAATGCAAAAGAAGTTGAGAGGGAGCAGGAGAGAGAAATAGAGAGAGAGCCGTTTGCGGAAATTGGACCGTTGAAGAGCGTCTGTTAAGGTTGTGCTTTGCTGACGTGGACGTACTTTATTAAAAATAAATAGATGGGGTAATTTTTACAATAGCTTTATTTTGAAGGTCATTTATATCAGTAGCCAATTTTACTTTATTTTTACGACTTGACCAATTTCATAATTTTACAAACAATTTATCCACCTACCTACCCTTAAAATAATATTAAATAATAAATAAATATTAATAAATATTATTTTATATAACAAAAATTATTATAATTGAGTGATGGATGTATTATCTAACATTTTTATAACTTTTTATTTATTTATTATTCAATTTTTTACCATTTCAAAATTGAATCTTAATTAAAAGTAGGTTCGAATTCTTAACTCTTTTTTCTAAGTTTAAAATATTTTTAAATTAGATTTTAAATTTTATTGTTTATTATAATATAAATAAAAAAATAAAATAATGTCTCTAAAATAAAATTAATTTAAATTTTTTTTAAAAATAAATAAGAAATAATTTTTTATTTTTTTTTTTTATGAAACGAAGTGTTTATCAAACATTTGCATGCCAGATCAGTTACTGCCTTAGGAAATATGTCAACAAATATGTGTAGGATTTCATCCACAGCTTGGAAATTATTTACCGAGCTGGTTATTTACCAGTAGAGCTTAATACAAATAGATGAAAACCAACCCTAGCCGTGGTCGTAATCTCATCTCCTGGTTGAGTTTCCCACCAATGTTCGTGCATGTTTGCTTGCTATCTCCAACTCCAAGTTGCAGAATCTAGTCGGTGAATAAGTGGAAATAGAAAACACGTGATGGGAGTAGCACATATCCGGACTAAAACATATCAGTAGACTCCTGTTCAGGTGTTGAAATTGAAGAATCGCTTTTCAATTATACTGAATCTGTAAAAAATTACAGCTACTAGCTGCTTATTCCCATCTCTTACAACAGGTCATTTCTTTACAAATTTCCTTTTCCTATAAAAGATTTTGAAAAAAACAAATAAAATAAGCTCACTCTCAGGCTAACCATAAATTAAATTTACCCTTTGAGTTACAGAAGAACAAGAATTCAGATTTCACATGGACCTGGTTGCAACCAAAACAGATCATTCTCATGATAATGAGCTTGAATTGCCTTCAAATTCTCTCCTAATGATTTCAAGCACAAGTTCATTCCAGGTATCAACTGGGCCTGGCATGCACCAGTGTAAGCAATCCTGTGGCGGAGGCCTTCCATCTGGGCCGCGTTTTGTGATCTTGTTTGGATCAGGATTTCGATAGGGTCCTGGATGCCCATCATGGCGGTACCCAAAGGCTTCAGTGATATCCATCAACCTCAACTTTGATTGATTCGTTGCCTTCTTAATTGCATTGTTGAAACCTGTCACTTGTTTCTTGTGCATTACTTCTGTAAATCCATTTTTCACTAACTCACCAACTGCAAGAGGCATTTCCTTTCCGGTACATGAACCACCCGTATTCCAGGCCCCACCCGCATAGTGATCAGGTGAATAGGAACGCAAAATGGTCAGGCCTGTGAAATTTGGATGCGTAGCAATAGCAGTGATAATTGTCTCAACTGATATTCCAAATGCATCAATATTGTTAACCTTTCTCAGCCGAGACTTGTCCGGCCACCACAACTGTCCTCCCACAATCTCATCATTCAAGATATAGACTGACTGCTTGGCAAACCAGTGGCCTGAAGAGAGAACAATCACATCAAATTGTGGTATGAATTCCATGAAGTTCTCATCCGGGGCATCAAGATGGAGCTTGCCAACCCCAGCTGGGGCAAAATCAAATGCTTCGTTAGTTTTTTTTACAAGCCAAGAGGACCATATCCGAACGATCATCACAGATGTTGACTTGAAGAACCATCGTTGCATTCTTCGGTTCCCTCGGTTTTTTGGAACTTCTACCTGAAAATATCCAATGATTTCTGTAAGAACTCTATCCCAAATAAAGAAACATAGTGATGAACAGTGATGCAGACACATTTCCTTTTTAGTGAAAACGACTTATCTCAATAGGAATGACAATTAATCAGTGATCTAAACCTAACACAGTATGCAACAATCTCGTCAGCCTTGAATAAGAAAAGGAAAAAGAAGAAAATTTCTCCATTACTTTTTCCTTTCTCAAATCCTTGAAACATCAATCACACATGAGATTTTATATGTAATACATGAGATATACACAGGATTTAGGACCAAATTGAGCCCAACTCCAGGTTTCATCAAAGCCATAGGGATAGATCTAACATGAGAGTTACAACCCTATATGTCATCCAACCGAACTATTTTTGAGGTTATATTTTAAGCCTTTTCCTTTCCGGGGTGGGTGTGGAGCAAGGATGGGTAAGAGGGCGTGGTAATGGATTTTAAGCTATTCTTCACTAGAGCATTTTACTGTCTCTTTTTCAAAAACAAGACCTATCCCACCTCGACCAAGTCCTATGGTTATTTTAGCCTCTATGCATTTTACCCCACACATATCTCTCCACAAAAAATTATCTCAATTACTGGTCAAGCTTATTGCCTGTTGTACATTGGTGAAGGAGTATAAAGTTGTTTGGAAAAAGTATTTTGATAATTTCAGCTCCCTAGGTAATTGAGTCATGGTGTTCACGAAGTCAAAAACAGAGAATGAAAATCATCATTCATCATCAGTGAAGTTCAATAGAAAAACAGACCATTCCAAGATAAAAATAAGAAATGCTAGAAAACATTTGTACATATTAAAGAATCCCATCAAGGCTATAGATCTTGCTAATGACGCATTGGTGCAAGATAGCTCCAGATACCAATTTTCTTTTTTGAGATATGTCCATGCTTTTCAGCATAACTCTAGAAGGAGTTTTCTGTACCCATTGTTATAATCAAAGCCTTTTACATGATCAAAAGTCTCCTAAATCAACTCTTGAGTAGAGTTGGGAAAAAATTTGTTCATAAAGTAACGACATTGAAGGAATTATAGATACTTGCCTGCCAGAGAAGGCATAACATTGATTCCATCTGGTTTCGAGCAACTGAGTCTCCAATGAAAGCCATTGTCTTCCCTCTCATCAACTCCAGAAATTTCTTAGCATCAAATCGAGGGAGGTCACACTGAGAGGGTTTCCATCGCCAATTCTCATATCCTTTGTCAGGTCTTCCGTTTCCTTGGCAATTCTGCATCTGCGACAGGACAGGGCATGTGTTGTTGGTGTACAATGGTCCTGAGGTATCATAAAACCAACCTCCATGGTACAGATCACATTCTACACAATAGAAAATCAAGTAGCACATTAGAAGCTAAAATAAATGAGTAGGAAGGAAAAAAGGGAAGTCAAAAATTAGAAAATATACACAAGCATAAAAGAATGGGATTTGCATTTCTACTTTGGCATGATTCAATTGTAGCTGATCAACTGCATCCACATATTGATATTACTTTTTACTATTTCTAACTGTATTTCAATGGGCATGCTATATTTACTGGATTCTGACCATCAATATACAGATCAATAATTTATTAACCAAGGAAGTAGGTTACTGAGTTTGACTTCCTGATAAGGGAGCTTATGGCAGATGGAGTTGAATCATCAATAAATGCATAGCATTCTTATAGCCAGTTACACTCTTAAACTGTATTTAGTTGATGATAAGCCACAAAAATGGTAGGTAAACACAGCTTTTTAAGAAAATTTTTCCTCTCTGCTGGAAGAACTTGGTAATCAAATTAGGGGAAGATAAAGTTTATTAGTGACTGGACAACAAGAACATGGTTGTTATATATGTCAAGTTTTAATAGCAAGTTACCATATTGATACTTCGGTAAAGAGGTAAACATAATGAATCAACATCCTCAGATATAAGTTCTAAAAAAATGTTTCCAAAATAGAAGCAGAACCAACCACAAATGGAACAATATATATATGATAAGTAATAAATCTATCTCCAAAAACAAATAAGATTATCAAAGTAAGTTCAACAGAAATACCTGATACAACTGAACCAATCTGGGTTTCATTGCCTGTCGGAGAAGGTAAAGCAGGCATTGCCCCTACTTTGGAATCATCAGAAGAACCAACTGATTTATTTGCTGACCCCAGAGAATCTCTTTTACGACTTTCTACATTCTTTGTGACATCAGAGGCAACATTACCATTTTTGGCCTCCCCTTCTTCTGTTGATCTAAATGACAAATCAACCGATGAACCATTTGACTTCTTGGAAACTTGTACACTAGACTCAGATGGTGAAACATCCTTATCAGTCACATCCACGTTATTATCAAGCGAAGGAGTTACTGAACTCTTGGACCGTTCTAAATTAGACCCAGATGATGAATTTTTATAGGTGACATCTACTTCAGTAAGAGTCAGACTGCTAGAAGAAAAAGGCAAGTCTAATTTTTTATCAAAACCACTAAAATGTACATGAAGTGTGGAAACAATTGGGTTTGAAACTAAAAGCAAAGAAGCAAAAATCAAGAACATGGTCAGTCCTCCCACCGAAACAAGGACGGAGGAAAGTGATCGTGGAAAAGCAGCCATGAAAGAAGCCCCCCCAGGTGAAGATGCCAAAGTCATGGCTTGATTTAAGAATCTACCACAAAAAATCAACCATGAAAATCTACCTAAAATTTTTAAAAAATATATTGTGTATTGATAAAATCTACTTCGATAAGACCAATCTAAACCTCCAAATTAAATCTGGGATTTCTTCCAAATTTCAGACAACCAAACTAATCTGCTGATCCTCAATCTTAAAATTTTCTTTAAAAGCGAAATTCAAGGTTGCTTTTTTTGGACGCGAGATTAGGAGATTCAATCTGCTTCAATAAAACTGAAAAAAAAGGTAAATATAACGTGTAAGAAACAAATTAACACAGCAAATTTAGCAACAATTGACGGATATAAAAAAAAAAGTTTAAATTCAAAAACAAATAATTACCGATTGACTCCCACCCACGACGGCTCAAACGAAGAAAATTTACAGCGACATTTTCGATTTCTTTTTTGATAATAATTAAAAATAGAATAATTTGAGTTTCTATGCTCATACAATTCAACATTCAAGCAAGAAGCCTTCACTGAACTGAAAGTAAAATACCATGCACATACAATTCGATACCGAAGAAAAAGCTCCAGAATCACCAAATTTTCTCAGTTTCGCATTCGTCCACTTTGAAATCAATTCATCGTGGGGTTAACGGAGAGAGTTTCCTTTTACGCCGCGAAATTGGCGCAAGCAATGATTGATTAACAAGGGAAGGGAGATCTCGGATCGGGTGTAAAATATAATAAAGTGAAAAGTATTAGGGATTGGAAAATCTCGTAAATTACGATAAATTTGAATGACAAAGACTAGTTAAAATCTGTGTAGAACTCTGTCTCTTTTATTTATCAAGAGAAAAGAGACAAGAGTAACTATGAACAGTGTCCGGAATAGAGAGATTGTCAATGAAATTACTGAGATACCCCTGATTTATTACATTACACCTGTTTTCTTTTCTTAGAAACACGGACAAATTACTCCTTTATTTAACCAATTAACCACCTTACATCTTCGAATCCTTTTTTTCTTCTAAATTTAGTGTGACGTATTATAAATTATTAAAAAAATAATTATATATCATAAAAATAAATAAATAAATGGGGGATAAATATGAAAATGAATTTAATTTATTAATTACAATATACTGTAAAAAAATAATTGTCCGTCTGTAACTGCATCTAGAAAGTGAAAGTGAGGTGCGGTCTCGCCCTCCACCTCCCCCTCCCCTCCGTGTCAAAGACATATGAAGTTACATATGAACCTGTGAGCTGTAATGTGAATAAAGATAAATTAACATTTAACAGCGAAATATTACCGCATTCGATAATGTGGGGCCGTCGGCGTGGTTATGGAATAGCGTGTAAAAAGAGAAAAACGCCAATCAAAAATGAATCAATGTGCCCGAAAGTCGGGTAAATAATTTAAAATGATTTTTTTTAAAATGAAAATTAAAAACGTACTTCATTGAGGTTAGTGGCACCGTGCGCTTGTCGCTGCTCGGGATAGTGCGCGGCTTTGATTGGTTTTGAATTACAAGTGCGGCGGTGAGTGGGATTTCGGCAAATTTTGACATGAGTTGGATTTAGGCAAATTTTGACACCATCCCTACGAATTAAGGAGCAAAATCCCCCGGTTCAGCCCGTTCAAGCCAAAAAACGGGATCACATTTGATTTGATTTTCATAAACGGATTGGGCGCGAAAATGATATACCATTTCGTCTTTAGCCCAATACTCGTTTTTTTTTTTTTTTTTTAATTTTAGTTAAATAGTATTTTTTAGTTCAATTTTTTTTTACGAAATAGGGGTATGTAAAATCCGGCACATTTGAGCAGGGGAATGAGACCAAAAACAGGCCGAGGACGAAGATGACAATCTCCTACCCATTGCTATCCCTATTATAAAAATATATTATAATATATAAAAATTATATGTTAAATCGGTGATTAAAACCAATTAATAATTGTATAAAATTAAAAAATTTAATTATTAATACTATTATTAAAAAAATCAAATTTGAATTTAGGAAATTTGAACACCGGAACACATGAACTCGATTAGCCCAAAAGTCTCGTGCTATTACGAGGACAATTACAATTCTGCAACACAAACGTAGAAAATTATATTTGTATAAATGTACTACACTTTCCTTATCAATTGTTGTTCATCCAAGCTATTTCTTCGCTTGCTATTCAATGATTGGGGCACTTGAAAAGGCTGGACCAACTATGGATTTTGAAAGGATCCACGAGTTCAAATTACCAAATCGTTGCTTGCACTAATTGTAGGTGGACCAATATTTTAAATCCCATTGGTTCAATGGATTAAGCCCATTAATCTGGAAGATCTAAACCCGGCCTACTTACAACCTCAAGTAGGCTAAAATTTTTAGGCCCATTTCAGTTCCGTCCGCTTCGTTTCACACCTCGAAACGCCATGCGTGTCGTTTAGAAACCTGGAGACGTCCGACATGGCGTTTATCTGCACAAAGTTTAAAAATTGTTTTTATCAAAATACCTTCAACATCCACGGAAGCGTGCACGCCTAAATGAGCAAAGCTCGCCAGTGATATCTTCTGTGACTGTGAACTTGGAATTATTGTAGCTGATCAAAGCCTCAGAAATTATCGGCTCTTTGATAACCATGGCCGCCAATACACTATCATTTTCTTCAATTTCACTTCCTTGCTCTCATTCTCTCAATACTAAATGGAATAAAGCTTCATCATCTATCCCGTCGAGTTCAATGTACGGTATCAAGCTCCTGATTCAACCACGCCCAGGTTCGAGCCTTTTTGTTCCGAAATATCGCAGCTCAGCGATGGAAACTGTTTCGCTTAGTCTCCCGACGGGGTAAGTGTTCGTTACTATGTGTAATTTCTGTTTTATAGTTGGATTAGATGAAACTGTTTGGTTTTATTTGATTTGGTAATTGCAGGAAACCCGAGAGAGCCTCTTCCGAGAAAATTCCAAAGTTAGTGAGTTCATTATAATTTGTTGACGCATATGCATGTAATTTTATGATTTTGGAGTTGTTTAAGTATGGAACAATTATCATTTGTAGTTGGTCAGCGAGGGCGATAAAGTCGTTTGCTATGGCTGAATTGGAGGCGAGGAAGATCAAGTATCCCAACACCGGGACAGAAGCGCTTCTAATGGGAATTTTGGTCGAGGGTTTGTTATTCTTTGTTTATACTGGCTAATGGCATCCAATTATAGTATTTTTTTTTTTGCGCCTCTAGAACTATAATATCATTGGGAGGTTTGCTTGAATGTTTTAGGCTGAGAACTTATATCTAACATTTGGATGAAAATTTTGTGATGAGATGATTTCTTGGAGTTTACATTTAAAATGCTTCATATTATTAACGACATTTAAAATGCTTCATATTATTAACGGTGTAGGAGCATGTGCATGAGATAAAAATACTCGCTACATGATAGGAAAGTAGTATGGTTATCTATGAAAGAGTCTCTTATTAGATTGCTTTAATGTAAAATATCTACTTCAAGTTCAGTTTGGTCAAATGGGTGATATCTATCTTCATTTTGTCATACATTGCATCATTGGTTCGGGTATGTCAAAAGAGTGTAAGGAACTCATTAGTTGCCTGTAGTTGGCCAGGGAACTTTTTGATTCTTGATGCACAAACGTGCAGCAAATGTCCAAATTTGAATTGAAACCTGAGATAAATTCTAATTTAAAGTGCTGCAATATAATTTTAAGAAGAGAAGAAATATTGTTAGCAGTAAACTTTCTGTTAAGAAGATATGTTTACTGTGAACTTTGCGGATGATCTTGTGCATCATTGACCTTCCGGTTTCTAGATCTTTGTTAATAATAGTGTAGCTTATAGACTAACTGAGATTTATATTATTATTACAGGAACAAGTACAACAGCAAAGTTTTTGAGGGCTAATGGAATAACACTTTTGAAGGTGCGTGAAGAAACTATAAACTTACTTGGCAAATCTGACTTGTACTATTTCAGCCCTGAGCATCCTCCATTGACCCAACAAGCTCAAAGTGTTCTTGATTGGGCTGTCGATGAAAAAATGAAGTCAGGTATTTTATGCCTCTAATATCACGAACCTCTAGATTTAGTAGTTTTTTTTTTAATCACTACATTCTCTGATAATGTTACAAAAGAAATTTTATAATATTTGAATGCATGTCTATGTTACTTGGAGCATCATATAAGCTAACCATTCACTATGTAGCTCAGAGCCCTGTGATATGGTGATGTAAAATCAATCTGGTCCTGTTAGTAATTAATGCAAAATCAATAGCTGGACTGGTGCAGGACAAAAAGCTAACTCTGACTACAACAATTTAGTTTAAGAATTGAGTTTCAAATTAGGCAAAGAGTGCTGAGCCTGGTTGCCTGTCTGAAGTATGGAGGATCCTCTACAATTCTGTATTTAATTTAAATCATAATTCTAGATCTTTCTGATTATTAAACTTGCTTTTCTTTCAACTCTTTGTTTTTTGCATTGTCAACTTTTTGAAGAAAAGCTTTCTGGGAACTATTTGACAGTTTCTGTTTGATATGAAGTAAAAGAACATCTAAAACCTTTAAGGGACGAGCAAACTTGTCTTGTGATTGCAAGCTGAATATTATTGCAGTGTTCACTACAGTCTTGATCCATTAAAAGTTATTTTAACTTGCATCAATATGCATAACGCTTGGCCATACTTGGGCTCTACTTGGGCTCAGACTAGTGTGATAGGGTGTAATACTGACTACCGAGTACCATATCAACTGACTTCAATTTTTGGCTTTTCACCTGAGAAGGCCTTAGCCGTGCATGCATACCATATTCAAGCTGTGAAACACTCCATCCACTTTTCTCCTATGTATACATGTATTTTATCTCTACTCTGCTGTAATGTGTGCCTATGGTTTGCTGCTTGGTAAGTTTTTCTCGTGACAGTTTAGCATAACAAGAAATTATAGATTTCTATTATGAAATTAGAAGGTGAACAATTTGGACTGTTTAACTAATTGGTAGTATGTTTTATGTATGTTTTTTAATAAAAAATAAAATGAGTGCTTTAAAAGAAGTGTGGTTGCAAACGACATAATGAGAACTATACAGAGGAGTATCATTAATCTGTTTGGGAGTCTACAACATTGGTATACCCCTTGTGATAAATCAGTCTATTAGATCACACACTTTTCTTGTATTTATATTTAACAGTCGTACTTTCTAAGAAATGGTAAATATTCCAATCCTTTCTCTGTATTTTGTTAATAATTATCTTTTCTGGTAATACCTGATCTTTTTAATTCTAATATTTGATAAGTAGATGAGTAAGCAGTGATTGGTGCACACTGTGTATCCATCCTGACAACTGTTTGGCGCTTGGCTTTTCACTCTAAAAGTTTGATGTGTGATTGGTAATAATAAGAACCATGTCGGTTTGGATCTCATATTACTTGTTTGTGCTTGCAATTGGGCATAATTTTTTAACTGCTATATCCTTAGCATCTTGTTGATATCTGTAGATGAAATGCAGGGGAAGGTGGGGAAATAACCACAACTCATTTGCTTCTTGGGATATGGGCAGAAAAAGAATCAGCAGGTCACAAGATACTGGCCACTTTAGGTTTCAATGATGAGAAAGCCAAAGAACTTGCGAAATCTGTAAGTTCCAGGAATTATGGTTGTTGAAGAATAGCATTTTTAATATCAGCATTTGAATATGGTTTTTGTTTCATGCAGATGAATCAGGATGCTGTTCTGAGCTATAAGTAGGGATGTCTAGACTGTCCAATGGTTACTTTCTGTCAACTTGGAACCTCCTTCAGTATAGCCTACAGAAGATACCTTCTTGTTGGGGCAAGCTTTTTCATCATGGAACTTCTTCAATGCTTTCTTGAATCAACTTCAAGTTTGCTTCTCTCTGTCAAAGGCATTTTCTGGAATTAGAAATATCAGGGGGCTAGAATTAGGCAGAGATCAATATTCTTTCTAATTTACTTGGGTTCCTTGCATTTTCTTTGGCTAAGCACTGTTTGTTTTTCCCTATCAATTGTATCTTTTGTTTCCCATTTCTTTATTCCTTTTTATATTTCTTTCAGTACAATCCTCCAAAACTGGAAATTTTTGGAACTAGCAAAATGCCCGTGTTAATTATAGAATGAATTTGATTCCTCAATTGCATGCTGCTTAGTTTCTTTATTATAGCTGAATTCTTCCATATGAAAGTGGTACGAAGTTTGGGATCGAGAAATTAGATGAAAGGGCCTAGAGGACAGGGAAGAGATGGCTCCATTTTTGTGTTTTTTTCTTTTGCTTTATATGACATGTACGTATGCCTGTCATATTCTTTAGTCTCCTATTTACATACACATATCGAAGTTCCTGAACTAGGTTTTATCAGCGGATGATGTTGCAAAATCTGAAAAATGAAGGTGAAGCTAATTCACAGTTTCCAGGTCTTAAAGAGTTCAACTTGCTGACAGCTACATGGTTTGTGCTGTAATGCAGAGATATGTTGGTGACATTTCTTAGATCTCTGTTTTAAGTGTATCTCAAATTTTTATCATGTTAAGTGACATGACATTGATAAATTTTTATAATTTTGCTCCATTTAATTATTTAATTAATAAATAACAAATTACTGATAAATTTTTAAATATCAGTTATTGCTATATTTAAGTATTATTGCTTGTTATGAAATAAAAATACTCTCATAAATCAATTAGTTTATTCATAATTATTAATAAAATGAAAATACTAAAGGGACATTTTAAAAATTTTAATTTTTTATTAGGAATGTGTGAAAAGCAAGCATATTATTTTGTTACCCTTTATTCGTTCACTCCAACAAGAGAAGCCATTAGAATTTTTTTTTAAAAATAATTCTATTTTAAACCTTTTTTACATTAATAATCAACCTTAAAAATTTTTTACCCGACCACATAACATGAAAACACGCTATCTATTACGAGCTATTTATTGTGAGTTCTGTCATGAGTATACTTTTTATAATATATATTTAAAATAAAAAATTTAATTACTCGAGTTTGTATATTTAAAATAAATAAAATATAATATAATAATTGGAGATCAAATTCAAGTAATTGAGTGGGAGAGAGCATACTCACCGTAGAATTATTATAGAATTATAATAATTTTTATCATTTAAATTAATATTTAATAGTATTTATCTATTATTTAATATTATTTTAAGTATAAAATAGTTAACGGTGTGATAAAATTGTCCAAAATTAGTAAAATCGGTCAGTTTAATAATTTTTTTTTAAAGTTACTCGTTTACATAAATAACCTCCAAAATAAGATGATTTTGAAAATTTCCCAAGCCATCGCCATCCTCCCGCCAAACACAAAATAGAAAGCTAGGATCTAAGCTTTCACTATCGTAATCCTTGCTAACCAAACAGTTACTAATATGCACTCTTCATTTCGAAACTCTAAAATCCTAAAAATGAGCTTCGCGGCATGCAAAATGATGCACTGGCCAACCGGCATAACCAATTGCGGGTCGGACTTCATATCCCACTCCCGTGCCGACTACGCGCCGCAAATTCCGTTAATTCAAAAAGCCGAACTCGAATCTGAGTGGCATGCTAAGGGCGGAATTGTCCCGATTCCTAACCTCGTAGTCACTGCTGCTAACATTCTCGAAGTTTATGTAGTTAGGGTACAAGAAGAGAGCAGCAGAGAATCCAAAACTTCTGGATAAACAAAACGCCGTGTTTTAATGGATGGCGTCTCCGGTGCTTCTCTTGAGCTTGTTTTCCATTACAGGTACGTAGAAAAATGCTTGAATTTATAAATGTGGACGTAGGGAAAAATGCTGCTAACACTGTTTTCTTGAAGCACTTGTAGCTACTTTTTGGAAAAACACTTATTAAGTGCTTTTCCAAAATATCGGTTCTGGAGCTTGACGATTCCGTTCATGGGTACCATGTAAAGATATTATGGGCCTTTTTTGAATGGATAGTTTTAATTTGCTACATTACTTATTGTTATTGTATACTCTCATACTTTCATGGTTTGTACAGGATACGATGGAAATACATTCGTGAATGAAAAATTGGTCATTGTGAGTTTCATTTAGATTTTCTTATTGAATGCATTGCACATATCATTTTATTTGTGAATAATAAATTTTCTTCTTAGTCCAATATAATACTTCTAATCCGTATCCATCGTGTAATCTAGCTTCTAACTTGCAAATGCACGTAGATACATCGACACTCTCCTTACTTCACTTAAGCGTGGGTTGTTTGTCTTTGATGTTGCTTGCTTAAGTGCATTGCACATGCATGTTTTGCACCAAGCGTCTTGCATTTTTCATTAGCATGCGTGGAAACACTTTTGGCAACCTATAAGAGATTGCTGGTTTTTTGCATGTGAAGATGGTCAGTGGAACACAAATTCGCTCAATGATTGTCTTTTCTTGATGCAAACCCTGAAGCTCTTGGTAGCTGTAAATTAACAACTATAGTAATTTATACAAGATTAACCATTTGCATCGATGAATTGGAGAAAGTTGGTAGTTGTTTCAATTTGAATAGTTTGCAAACTTTGCACTTTTCATTGTATTACGTTCTGAGCATTAATCTTGATCCTCACTGGCTAATGGAGAGCTCTAGGAGGACACACACACACACACACTCACATAGGTGAAGAATCATAAATACATATAGTTTGTGCATATTTGTTCTACGTGCATATGGGTGTCTGTGAAGAATGTGAGCATTGTCTTCCATACTCTTTTTTTTTAAATGGATTCTTGTTCTTGGATTTTTAACCAGGCTTACTTTGAATTTTGAATTACAGATCCTTCTACTTGGACGGTTTCTATACAGACTCCAGCTGCCATTGAAAGCTCAAAGAATCCAGTCTCTGCCTGTACACTGTATCATGATAAAGGACCAGAACCATGGCTCCGGAAGACAAGCACCGATGCATGGCTTTCTACTGGGTTTGGGAGGCCACTGATGGTGCTGATGGTGGGCCACTTGACCAAGGAGATATATACTGTGTTGTTTGTTATGAAAGTGGTGACCAGGAAATATTTGATGTGCCAAATTTTATATGTGTTTTCACTGTGGATAAATTTGTGTCTGGAAGAACTCACCTTGTTGACAACTATATGCGGGAACCTCTCAAAGATTCCCAGACAGAGATTAAGAAAAGTTCTGAAGAGATGAGTGGCCAAGGGAGGAAAGAAACTATCCAGAACGTGAAGGTTGTTGAGATGGCCATGGAAAGATGGTCTGCAAATCACAGTCGCCTTTTCCTTCTTGCGATATTGACTGATGGGACAATTCTTTGTAACCATGCTTTAGGGAAACAAAAATTAAGCTTTTAAATAGTTAAGAATAGAATTAGAAGTTCAAGGAATTTATTTCTTGTTATTTACTTTTATTTACTTTTGTTGCTATTTTTACCATCGGTAAAATTTTTTCAAGCTCTCTTAATCCTCCGTTCATGTAATTTATAGAAAAAAATGAGCTCAATGATTTTTTACTAAATATAAATTTCAATTTATAATTTTTTTTATTAAAAATTGTATTAAAAGTTACCACCACAAGGAATATTTATATGATAATTTAGGGAGTATTGGGCTTTATTTACATTATTAATCGTCCATTAATTGAAAGTATCAAATTTTATTGCATTCATTAATAGTGGATAAACTACTAACATTTTTTGGTCTATAAATTTCCCAAATCATAATATTTTAAAAAAATATATATGAATCATGACGATAAGTTATTAAAATTGACAATTTTTTTTTTCATATATTACAATTTATTATATTTTTTATATGTCTATCCATATGTAGTAACTTAATGAATAAATTTTATATTTATTCTTGATCCTACGTAATGATCTTAACTTAATGAATAAACTTCATGTTTATTTTAAGGTTAATTATAACGATTTTTCTCAAATAAATACGAGCACATAATGAGAAAATATCATATAAATAGAGTTTAATTAATAAATTATCTTAATGAATAAACTTTGTATTTATTTTAGGGCCAATCATAACGATTTTTCTCAAATAAATACGTGCACATAATGAGAAAATATCATATAAATAAAGTTTAATCAATAAATTATATGTATATACACAATAATTTACATAATTGAATCAAGTCCCATTCGATTCACATGATCCTTAAAACCCTTAGGTGACATGCCTTTTGTTAAATGATCAACACTTTATTTTTTTTAACACGTTCTCTAATGACTAAGTATTTAATGTCGAAAATATTTGCGCTTGGCGTGATTCGAACCCAGGCCTAGGATTATGAATGCAACATTTTAACTATTGAGGCATGAGTTGTTTTGTAAGTAATTTTGTATTCAATATTTTACTTAACTTTATAAAATAATTGCATAAAAAATATTTGGCTCGAATTGAACCCAGGCCTAGGAGTTTTTTTTTTAATTACTAATTAAATGCATGTTATTTATGACAGTGTTTATAAATTCAGATAATAATGTAATTTAGTTCAAAATTATATTTTGATTATTCATGATTTTGGCCTAAAATTTAATTTTATTTGCAATAAAATATGTAAATTATAAAAAATTATAAAATTTTTTATAATATTTAATTTTGGCCTAAACTATGCATAATTTATTGTATTTTATGATATGTATATTTTATGATTGATAAATACTTAAATTTTATGCATTTATTTTTAATATATATTTATGAATGTATACGTTTAGATAAGAGTATGCAAATATGGATTATCAAAATATTTGGATAAGAGTATGCAAATATGAAATATCAAAATTAAGGGCTATTGTTGGATATAGTTGTAGTTTATTTTACTATTAATTACATGGGTTAAGCTGCTAAGGAGATTAGATTTAGTGAAACCGCTTGTGACCCTTCCAATATTTTATGAGAATTTTTCTAGTGTAATTTTTAACTTAAATAAATTACTCTATATTGCATGTACAATAAATTTAAGGAAATAGAAATATTAAGTAAAATTTCTGAATTTCATATGTCTAAGTGATATATATAATTTTTGAATTAGGGAGTAGCTACAACATCTCTAAATTAAGAAAGAATTATATATTAATGTTAGGATCACATATAGTTTAAAGATATAAATTGTGATTAATCATATTTAATGTAATATAAATTATCTCACATGAATTTTTATTACATTTATATGATTAATTATATAAAGTATTAAATTATTTTTCTTAACTTACCCACAGGAATTAAGAAAATAAATATAATTTGATAGTTTTATCATAAAGATATATGAATTTACTAGAGTAAAATACTTAGTTCATAGATAATACTTTATGTCTATTGATTTATATTTTAAGACATATTTTATATTGACAAAATATAATAAAGAAAATATTAGTCTCAAATTTATGATATAAACAGGTATTGTGTACAACTTTGAAATTTGTAAACCTATCTGATATTAATGTTTTTGAACTAAAAAGAGACAATTATAAAATATGAAAAGAAAATGTTCTTCTTTATTTAGGGTGGATAAACTTTGATTAGACTATTCGAAAAGATGAACCACCTGTAATAACTAATACTAGCACTTTAACTGAAATTGCTCTTTATGAACATTGGAAGCGATCCAATCACCTTAATGTGATGTTCATTAAGACAAATATTTCTACTGGCATTTGTGGTTTTGTAGCTCAGCATGATAATGTCCGAGTTTTATTGAGGGCTATTGATGAACAATTTGAATCATCCGATAAGGCCTTAGCTAATACCTTGATAATAAAGTTTTCTTTCATGAGGCTCACTATATCAATGGTGCACATGAACACATTATAAAAATGAAAGATATTATGGCTCAACTCAAGATACTTAAGGTTGAAATGTTTGAATCTTTTTTAGTGCACTATATTTTAAACACTCTTCCACAACCATAAGAACCTTTCAAAATCTTGTATAGCACGTATAAGGATAAATGATCCTTTAATGAATTGATGACCATGTGTGTACAAGAGAAAATGAGGTTAATGATGAAATCGGGAGAAAGTTCACAGAGTATATATCTGGCTGTACAAGGAAAGAAGAAAAGGCAAGCCAAGCAAAAGGAGAAAGATAAAACATCAAAGATATCTCCCTAAACTAAAATTTAAAAGGAATTCAAATGCTTCTTTTGTAAGAAAAAAGGGTATATGAAAAGGATTGCGTAAAATTTCAGCAGTGACTTTTTAAGAAAGGTATTTCAATCTCTTTTGTTAGTTATGAATCTAAATAGCTAAGGCTTGTCATAACATATGATGGATTGATTCTGATTTTACAATCCATATTACCAATATTTTGCAATGCTTGCAAAATCTAAGAAAGCTAGTAAGAACTGAGCAATATATCTTTTCAGAAAACAAAACACGCTCACCCATGGAAACTATTAGGATATACAGTTTAGTTTTCAATGGTGGTTTTGTAATGACATTGGAGAAGACTTTTTATATTCCTAGTTTTTCTAGAAATTTAATTTTAGTTTCAAGACTTATACTCTATGGATATTTCTTTACATTTTCGAATTCATTTATAAATACTTTTTATAAATATGATATTGTTGGAAATGGTACATTGTCTGATAGTCTTTTTTTATGTTAACTTACAAAATGATGCTTGTTATAAGACAATGCATACATGTACTGACAATAAAAGATGTGTTATGAATGAGAATTCATCTATGTTGTGGCATCGGAGATTGTGACATATCTCTATACAAAGAATCAAAAGATTAGTAAATGATAGAGTACTTAGTACTCTGGATTTTACTGATTTTGATATTTATGTAGATAGTATTAAAGGTAAGCAGGCCAAGAGGAGTTCTGACATATTAGAAATCATACATACTTATATATGTAGTATTAGTTTTGAGACTAATATTTTCTTTATTATGTTTTCTCAATATAAAACATATATTAAAATATGAATCAATAGATATAAAGTACTGTTTGTAAACTAAGTATTTTACTCCAATAGATTCATATATTTTTATGATAAAATTATCAAATTTTATATATTTTCTTAATTCTTGTGAGTAAGTTAAGAAAAATAATTTGATATCTTATCATAATTAATCATATAAATATAATAAAAATTCATGTGGGATAAATTTTATTACATTAAATATGATTAATCACAATTTGTCTTTAAACTGTATGTGATCTTAACATTAGTATATAATTCTTACTTAATTTAGAGATGTTGTAATTACTCTCTAATTCAAAAAATAATATAAATCACTTAGACATATGAAATTTAGAAATTTTACTTAATATTTTTGTTTTCTTAAATATATTGTACATGCAATATAGAGTAATTTATTTAAGCTAAAAAATTACACTAGAAAAATTCTCAAGAAAAATTGAAGGGGTCACAAGCGGTCCCACTTAAAACCCAACCTTCTTAGGTAGCTTATAACCTTTTTGATAGAATTTTTCTAAATATGTAATTAATAATAAAATAAATTATAACCATACCTGACAATAGTCCTTAATTTTGGTATTCCATATTTGCATGCTCTTATCTAAATTAATGCATTCATAAATATATATTAAAAATAAATATATAAAATTTAAGTATTTGTCAATCATAAAATATATATATATATATATATGATAAAATACAATAAACTATGCATAGTTTATGCCAAAATTAAAGATTACCAAAAATTTGTAAATTTTTATAATTTACATATTTTATTACAAATAAAACTAAATTTTATGCCAAAATCATAAATAATCAAAATATAATTTGGGACTAAATTACATTGTTATCTGAATTTGTAAACACTTTCATAAATAACATGCATTTCATTAACAATTGAAAAAAAGAAACTCCAAGGCTTGGTTCAATTTGGACTAGATATTTTTCATGCAATTATTTTATAAAGTTAAATAAAACATTGGACCCAAATTTACTCACAAAAGGATTGGCGACTCAGTGGTTAAAATGTTGCATTCATAATTCTAAGCCGGGTTCGAATTATGCCAAGCACAAATAGTTTCGGCTAGAATCCAACACAACTGATATGTCATAATTATGGTCAATTTATTTTGTATTCATTAATAAGTTTGGAATCATAATGAGATTAAGTAATATGACGAAACTTGACACTCTTTGCAAATTTATATATGCATATTTCATTCCTTTACTCCATTAATATAGATTTAATACAAATTCACAAGTAATTATGAATTAAAGTGTAATTAAATCTATAAATTTATATGCATATATAAATTAGATAAGCTTGATATTATTTTTGGCTAAGAACAATATTTTTAATAATTTAAAAATATAGATTTCACAACGAGCTTAATTCTCACTTTTAATGCATTATTATTCAAATTTTAATGAACACAATGAAACTTGACACTTTCAATTAATGAACCATTAATGGCAAAAATAAAACCACTCATAAGTGGCCCCAAACTCCTTAAAATATAAACTTTTCACACAGTAGTAACTTTCAAATATAATTTTTGATGGAAAAACCTATAAATTGAAAGTAATACTCGGTAAAAGGTCATTGAGCTCATTTTTCTCTTTAAACTCTATCAAGTGAGGATTAAGAGAGTTTGGAAGGTTTTTACCGACATCAAAACAGCAAAAAAAATCAATTGTTAGAGGTAAGTTCCTTGAACTTTCGCATTCTATTTTTAATAATTTAAAAGCATGATTTTTATTTCCATGCTTATATTTGGTATAAAGGCATGTTTATGTCTTTGCCTTGATGAGTTTTGTGCGTGTTTTGGATGAAAAACCAGAAATGAAAGATATGGGTTCATTCGGTCAATTTTAAATATTTCCTGCAATCAATTTTTTGCTGTTTTTAACGTAAATAAATATTACTAATGTATTCATAAATGAATTTAGAACATTTTAGATATGAAAATTGTTGAAAAACACATAGGAATTGATCAGAAACAAGGTTGGAATGCTGTTAGGTTCACAGGTTTGAAACCGTGTCGTAATTGGTTCAGATTGATCTTGTTAGAGGTTAAAGACAAACCAGAGAGAAACGACTAACATGTCGGTTTATTATATAACTTACGGACGACATGTCGGTCACAATTTTTGTTGTTAATAACATATGGCATGTCGTTTATATATGGTTAAATAAAACGATATGTCATCTATTTTAAGTTCACAAGTTGGCAACAAGAATAAAATGATGTGTCGATTTTAACCCGAGCTATTTTTTAATTTGTGTACGCCATGTCATTTTTTTCAAAAACATAGAAAGAACATGTCAGTTTTTATGAATTTAAAGTCGAAAATATTTGTGTTTGGCGTGATTCGAATTGGAGTTTAAAATTTTGAATGCAACATTTTAACCACTAAGCCGTAAGTCATTTTGTGACAAAACTTGCATTCAACATTTTCTTTAACTTTATAAATTAATTGTATGGAAAATATTTGGCTTGAATTGGACCCCAGCCTTAGAGTTTATATAAATATATATTTAATTATTAATTAAATGCATGTTATTTATGAAAGTGTTAATAAATTCAGATAATAATGCAATTTAGTTTAAAATCATATTTTGATTATTCATGATTTTGACCTAAAATTTAGTTTTATTTGCAATAAAATATTTAAATTATAAAAAATTACAAATTTTTGATAATATTTAATTTTGGCATAAACTATGCATAATTTATTGTATTTTATAATATGTATGTTTTTTGATTGATAAATGCTTAAATTTTATGCATTTATTTTTAATATATATTTATGAATGCATACATTTGGATAAGAGCATGCAAATATGAAATACCAAAATTAAGAACTATTGTTATGTATAGTTGTAATTTATTTTGCTATTAATTATATGTTTAGAAAAATTCTGTAAAAATGGTTATAAGTTACTTAAGGAGATTGAGTTTTAAGTGAGACCGTTTATAACCCTTCAAATCTTTTCTGGTATAATTTTTTAGTTTAAATAAATTACTCTATATTGCATGTACAATAAATTTAAGGAAACAAAAATATTAAGTAAAATTTTTGAATTTCATATGTCTAAGTGATCTATATAATTTTTTTGAATTAGAGAGTACCCTCAGCATCTTTAAATTAAGTAAGAATTATATATTAATGTTAGAATCACATATAGTTTAAAGATATAAATTATGATTATCATATTTAATGTAATAAAATTTATCCCACAAAATTTTTTATTACATTTATATGATTAATTAGGAGAAAATATCAAATTATTTTTCTTAACTTACCTACATGAATTAAGAAAATATATATAATTTGATAGTTTTACCATAAAGATATATGAATCTACTAGAGCGAAATACTTAGTTTACAGACAACACTTTATGTTTATTGATTTATATTTTAAGACATGTTTTATATTGATAAAGTATAATAAAGAAAATATTAATCTCAAATTTATGATATAAGCATGTATTCTGTACAGCTTTGGAACCTATAACATATCAGATATCATGTTCTCGAACTAAAAATAAACAATTATAAAATATGAAAATAAAATTTTATTCTTTATTTAGGGTAGATAGACATTGATTATGCTATTCGAAAGACGAATCACCTGCAGTAACTAATACTAGCACTTTAGCTGAAATTGCTCTTTATAAATGTTTGGAGCGATCCAATTGCCTCAGTGTGATGTTCATTAAGACAAAAATTTATACTAGCATCCGTGGTTCTGTCGTTCAGCATGATAATGTTTTAGTTTTGTTGAAGGCTATTGATGAACAATTTGAATCATCCAATAAGACCTTAGCTAACACCTTGATAATTGAGTTTTCTTCTATAAGGCTCACCTTTATCAATGATGTGCATGAACACATCATAAAAATGAGAGATGTTGCTACTCAACTTAAGATACTTGAGGTTGAAATGTCTGAATCTTTTTTAGTACACTATATTTTAAACACTTTTCCTCAACCGTACGAACCCTTCAAAATCTCATATAACACACATAAGGATAAATGATTCATTAATGAACTAATGACTGTGTGTGTAAAAGAGAAAGGGAGGTTGATGATGAAATTGGGAGAAAGTTCACAAAGTGCACATCTGACTTTGTAAGGAAAGAAGAAAAAACAAACCAAACAAAAATGGAAAGATAAAACACTAAAGATATCTCCCTAAACTGAAATTCAGAAGGAATCCAAATGCTTCTTTTGTAAGAAAAAATAGGCATATGAAGAAGAATTGTGTGAAATTTCAGCAGTGGCTTTCTAAAAAATGTATTTCAATCTTTGTTGTTTGTTATGAATCTAATATAGCTGATATTTGTTATAACACATGGTGGATTGATTCTGATTCTACAATCCATATTACTAATGTTTTGCAGGGCTTGCAAAATCTAAGGAAATCAATGGGAACTGAGCAATATATCTTTTTAGGAAATAAGATACGTTCATCAGTGGAAGCTATTGGAATATACAATTTAGTTCTCAATAGTGATTTAATAATAACATTAGAGAAGACTTTTTGTATTCCTAATTTTTCTAGGAATTTAATTTCAGTTTTAGGACTTGTACCCTGTGAATATTCTTTTATATTTTCATATTCATTTATAATTATTTTTTATAAATCTAATCTTGTTGGAAATGGTATACTGTCTAATGGTGTTTTATATGTTAACTTATAAAATGATGCTTGTTATAATACAATGTATACATGTATTAGTAATAAAAGATGTGTTATGAATAAGAATACCTCTATGGTGTGGCATCGAAGATTGTAACATATCTTCATATAAAAAATCCAAAGATTAGTAAATGATGGAGTACTAGTATTCTGGATTTTACTGATTTTGATACTTGTGTGGATTGCATTAAAGTTAAGCAGGCCATCAAGTCAAAGAAAGGTGCCAAGAGGAGTTCTAACGTATTAAAAATCATACATACTAATATATGTAATCTTAGCTTGGATTCGTATGGTCAGAAGTATTTTATTACCTTTATAGATGATTACTCATGATACATGTATCTTTACTTGTTAATACTAAAGATCAAACATTAGATGTTTTTAAAATATTTAAGACTGAAATAGAGAAATAGTGTGATAAGCAAATAAAGATCGTAAGATCTAATAGAGGTGGTGAATATTATGGTAAATACATTGAAAAAGGACAAGCACTTGGTCCATTTGTGAGATTTCTTTAATAACATAGGATCGTTGCTCAATATACTATACCTGGTTCTTTAGATCAAAATGGTATAGCTGAAAGAAGAAATCAAACATTATTAGACATGGTGCGGAGCATGCTAAGTTGTTCTAAACTTCCTAAGTCATTGTGGATTGAAGCTCTTAAGATAGCTGTGTATATATTAAATCGCATTCCAACTAAAGCTGTTACAAAAACACCATTTGAGTTATGGAAAGGTTGGAAACCGAGTTTGTGACATTTATGCATTTGGGGTTATCCTTCTGAACTAAGAGTTTATAATTTACAAGAAAAGAAGTTAGATTTAAGGACCATTAGTGGATATTTTATTGGATATTCAAAAAGCTCTAAAGGATACAAATTTACTATCCATCTCATCACACCAGGTTTGTGGAATCAAGAAATACGAAACTTCTTAAGAATGACTTGAAAGTGCAAGGGATCAATTTTAAAACATAATTTTTGAAGAATATCATTCAAAACCTTCCACTTTAGGTATCAATTAATTGTCATTAATAACACTCTTCCAGTACAAACGAGTATTGATTATCCAATGGTTAATATTGAATCAATAATTAAAGCAGATAATGTTCCAGAAAATTCGATTGTTCAAGAATTATCTGAAAATATTGAACAACTAGTTGAACAACAATCTCTTAAAGAGAATGTTGATACAATATGAAGAACATCTACTAGAATTAAAAGATCATTTATACCTAATGATTACATTGTGTATCTACAAAAGTCTGACTATAATGTTGGAGTTGAAAATGATCTTGATACGTTTTCACAAGCCATGAGTTGTTAATAATCTGACTTATGCTACAATACCATTAATGATGAGATGAATTCTATGTCAACGAACAAAGTCTAGAATCTTGTTGAGTTACCTAAAGGATTTAAACCCATTGGGTGTAAATGAATCTTTAAAACTAAGAAAGATTCAATGGGTAACATTGAGAGATACAAGGCCAGACTTGTTGGCAAAATATTCACTCAAAAAGAAGGAATCGATTATACAGAGACTTTTTCTCCTATGTCTAAAATGGATTTTCTCTGAGTAATTATGGCATTAGTAGCTCATTTTGATCTAAAGTTACACCAAATGAATGTGAAAGCAATATTTCTTAATGAAAATTTGGAAGAAGAGATTTACATGAAACAACCTATAGGATTCTCTTATAAATATGGTGAGCATTTAGTTTGTAACTTAAGAAATCTATATATGAATTAAAACAAGCTTCCCGTCAATAATATCTTAAATTTCATGATGTTATCTCTTCATTCGGTTTTAAAGAGAATATTATGGATCAATGTATATACTAAAAGGTTAGTGGAAGTAAAATTTATTTCTTTATTCTGTATGTGGATGATATTTTACTTGCAATAAATAATAAATGGTTGCTACATGAGGTGAAATAATTCCTTTAAAAAAATTTCGATATGAAAGATATGGATGAGGCATCTTATGTTATTGATATAAAGATCTATAAAGATAGACATAAATGAATATTTGGTCTATTTCAAGAAACTTATATTAATAAAATTTTAGAGAGATTCATAATGAAATAGTGTTCACCAAATGTAACACCAATTGTGAAGAGTGATTAGTTCAATTTGAACCAATGCCCTAAAAATGATCTTAAAAAGGAACAAATGAACAACATTTACTATGCTTTAATTGTTGAAAGTATAATGTATGCTCCAATCTGTATCAGACTTGACATTGCTTTTGCAGTTGGAATGTTGGGACGATATCAGAATAACTCAGGTATGGACCATTGGAAAGCTGCAAAGAAAGCCGCAAAGAAAGCCTTGAGATATCTTCAAAGAACTAAGGATTACCTGCTCATATACAGACGAACTAACAATTTGGAAGTAGTTGACTACTCAGATTCTATCTTCGCTGGCTGTGATGATTTAAGAAAATCAATTTCTGGATACATCTTTATTCTAGCTAGCGAAGCCGTATCTTGGAAGAGCGCTAAATAGACATTGATTGTTACTTAACTATAGAGGCCAAATTTGTTTCATGTTTTGAGGCTACCTCACATAGAGTATGGTTAAAGAATATCGTGTATAGGCTTCGAATTGTAGATTCTGTTTTTAACCCATTGAGGATATATTGTGATAATTCAATTGCTATATTTTTTGATAAAAACAATAAAAGTGGTAATCAAAGTAAACATATCGATACAAATACTTAGCCATCAGAAAATGTGTTAAAAAAATAAAATGGTTATTGAACACGTTAATACCGGATTAATAATAGCTAATATTTTGACAAAAAGCATGTCACCTAAAAATTTTAAGGATTATGTAGATTAAATGAGACTTGATTCTATTATGTAAATTATTATATATGTACATATAATTTTATTGTTGAAACTTTATTTATATGATATTTTCTTATTATGTGCGCACATTTATTTAAGAGAAAAATCATTATAATTAGACCTAGAATAAATATGAAGTTTATTCATTAAATTAATGTCATTAAATAGAACTTAATTACCACATATGGATATGTATATTGTAATATATAGAAGAAAAATTATCAATTTTGATAACTTATCGCCATGATTCATACGTTTGTTTTTTAAATATTAGAATTTGAGAAGTTTAAATATATATACATATACAATAATTTACATAATGAAAGCGATTATAAATATATATTATGCTTTACAACTCAAAATGCGTTTACTGAATTAAAAAAATTCAAATTATATAATTTATGGTTCAAACTACTTCGTTAGCAATATGGAATATAACATTCTCCCTTTGAACTTTACATTCTTGTAAAGGATCATAACAGACATTTTATAGAACATAAAACATATTACAGAATAATCACACATTAATAACGGATAAGTTTAAACTATAAGTTATATAATTTGAATTTTTCTAACTGAATAGACGTATTTTAAGTTATAAAATTTAAGCTTAAATTCGTGATAAATGTGTATCTAAAACGATCAATATTTACATTTTACTACCGGGATGTTGTGTCCGGAGGTCCGCATAGTACTTCTAAAATTTATGATTCCATTTCTGCCCAATTTTCTATAAGTGTAAGCAATGTTAGTGCCTCTAGGCTTCGGAATCTGAGATTTGCTCTCGTTCCACTGGATGCATACACAAGAGAGGAGACATCGGATGGAGCCCCATGCCAAAGAGTTACCATTTTCAAAAATATTAGTGGTCATCAAGGATTTTTCCTTTCTGGGTCAAGACCAGCTTGGTTTATGGTATTCAGAGAGAGGCTAGAAATATAGTTTTTTGTCTAATCAGAGGAAAAAATGTAGTGTTTGATTATACACTCACAATTTATTTCTATTTATGAATGCACTCATTTTTGTTTTTTATCCAAAAAAAATTGTCTTTGTTTATATATCTAATTCCTTTTTTATTTTGTGACTCTGCATTTGACTATGTATACGAGTCATTTATTCGAAGTCTTTCGTCATTGTAGTTGTCATGGCTTCTTATTCATTTTTTTTGTTTTTCTGAATCTATTTTGTTTATATTATTTGTCATTGTTTTATACTTTGACCTAATCATATATATAGGGATGCAGGGGTTTTCAAATTCAGCAAAATTTTCCTATTAATAATATATTCTTGGCAAGGCTTTAACGTTTTTTTTATTGTGTTTTGGCCTTTGGCATCAGTGCAAGCTTATTATCATTAATTTAATTTTTTTTTTAAAAAAAAAAAAACCATTGCCTTTTACTCATATTTGTTTTTTATGGACTTTGGGAGAAGTTTGAGTCAATACTTGCTCATTATTGTGACATAACTTCAAATTGATTCATGGCTGTTTTAGCTTCTTTAATAAGCGCTTGTATCTATGGATTTTGACATTTATTATATCTTTTTGTTCCTTTTTGGGGGCTGGCAACACTTGATACTTCTCTCAAGTTCTGTTGTAATGATTCATCGATAATGTATTGTTCTACTCTTAATGCTGCCAAGATTAAAAATGTAAAAGCATGCTATTTTCATTGAAACATTTGTTGAAGCTCATATAATCAAAATCATTACTAAAATTGCCATTAACTATCCAACAAAGTTTTCCTTAGTGGGTACCTTTCATATTTATGATAATTGAATGTTGTTATATTATATTAGCAAGTTTGCTTCTTGTCTCATTACCACCCCTCTCTGGGTTTGTGTTTTTTCAGCTATGTGGTGGCTCCATTGTAGCCTTCACTGTTCTACATAATGTGAATTTTAATCATGGGCTCATATATGTTACATCTCAGGTCAGGCTTCAGCATGTACTTAATTGGCTGTTTGTGCATACGTTTTGGGAAAACATGCTCTTTGCATTATGAGCTAAAATTATTTTGCATTTCAAATTTCCAGGGTATTTTGAAGATCTGCCAATTGCCGTCTGTATCAACTCATGACAACTATTGGCCAGTGCAAAAAGTGTGTCTTTTTCTTATCCTTGTTGCCAACTCTTGTTCTATATGGAACAAGTTTATTTAGATTTTTAATAGTTTGGCATTGATGAAATTTTTATGGTTTGGTTAGATTCCGTCGAAAGCCACTCCACATCAAGTCACATACTTTACCGAGAAGAATTTGTACTTGCTAATAGTTTCAGTTCCTGTGAGTTTACTTTTTATCATTCCAATAATTTTCGTTTACTTTTTATCATTCCAATAATTTTCGTTTACTTTTAATCATTCCAATAATTTTCGTTTATATCTAATGTAATCTTTTAAAAGAAAGGAAAAAAAAAAATTGGCATGATATAGCATTTAGACGGACACAATCCACATATCAAAAGTGGTCTGTCCAAACTAATGTAGTTATAAGCCTTTTTTGCATTTGTCTTATTTCCTTGACCTTGCCAACTGCCATATGTTTAGTCAAATCTTGTGCTTTGTATCTTGTTTGATGTGAACACTTGCTCTTTTTAATCTACAGTTTTCCCCAGTATCCATCAATGTTAGATAGTTGTCTTCCTTGACTTGTAGATAGTTGTATAAATTAGTTTATTGCTTGCTATCTGTATGCACCATAAGTTTCCAAGAGCCAACTTTAATTGCATGACAGATGTGTTGGTTGTAAAGTTGATTTATAGTTTCTTGACTTCTTCTATATTTGGTGCCAGTGATATGCAATTTGTCTGGAATATCACCATATACAGCACTTTTTTTTGTGCTTTAGTTTAATTGAAATTTAGTTATATAGTTACCATGTGTTCATTGGTCAAATTTTTTATAGCCCTTTACTTAAGATTTAGTTTGGATGGATAACACCACCTTGCATCTCAAAAGATGAAAAACCTATGCATTGCTTTTAAAAGTTTGGGCAATAGTGTGCTAAGGTAATTCTTCCGTGGAAAAGCTATTTAACTGATAGCTAATTGGAGCTATGAGGCTTCATATAATTCTTAATAATTTCTTCCCCTGAAACTACTCTGAAGCAGTAAGTCTGTGCTATATAATTTTTGCAGGCTCTCAAGCCACCGAATCAAGTTCTTTCATCTCTGATTGATCAAGAAGTTGGCCATTAGATTGACAATCACAATTTGAGTTCTGCTGAACTCCATCGAACTTACACTGTAGATGAGTTTGAGGTTCGTATTCTAGAACCGGATAGGACTGGTGGCCCTTGGCAAACTAGGGCTACTATCCCACTGCAAAGTTCTGGAAATGCGCTAACTGTGAGAGTTGTCACACCGTTTGTAAGTTCACTCTTTTGTCGTTCATAATTTTCCTTTTTTACAATCTTGGCCTTTATTTTAAAGGTTTCTTGAAGAGACGCGGAATGGTGGAGAGGATACTGATAAAACATAACATTTTGCTGCAGTAGTTATTAGTGCTTTCATACTTCATATTTTAAATTTATTCTTGCTAATACTAGTGTTTCATTTCTTAACTTTGAGATGAGAGAAATGTTTTCAATAAAAGCCTTGAAAACAAGAGTAGAGATATCAGTGGATGAGAGCCCGATCTGTGAAGGAATATTGGATAGACAAGAGTTTCAAGAAGAAATATTAAGGGGTTATTAAAGATGAAATTTGGGTTTTAAAAGTTGTCTCTTGCTTTTACTTGATTGAAGTCCAATGTTTTTATCTCAAAAAAAGACTTGATTGCCACCAAGTTAATTTAGGGTTTAGTAATAACAGTGAGTTTGAAGCAGAATATGAGTGAAGTAAAATTCAGATTTTATAAGTTTTGGTTTCTTTATTATATTTTGGTTAGAGTGGAAGTTTGACATCCTAGAGTTTGTGGTATTTGAGCCGTATTTGCTTGGAACTGCAGAACTAGATCTTCAAGTTCTTTTAGTCCCTGACCCAACATTTTTGGGTTTGCTGACTTATATAGCCAATGGGTTTATACCCTAAACTACAACTGTGAAAAAGGTTGTATTACCAAAGCTGACCTGTATCAGTCTCATTTCATTGGAATTACTACTTAGTTTACTTCATTGCGGCGAGTGCCAATATTGTAATATAAAGCATAGACGTCTCAATGTAAAGAAAGGGACAAATTATGTGGGATGGTCAAGTTCATGTTATTTATTGTTGGTAAATTGAGATTAGATCTGATATTCCCTTTTTTTTTTCTTTTATTTGAGAATACAACCACAAAAAAGAATGAGATGCTTTTGGCCATTGGAACACTTATGTGCAAGGGGAGGATGTTGCAGCAATAGGTCGTGTGCTTTTGTTTTCTATTGGAAGAAATGCTGATAATCCTCAGAATTTGGTACTTCTTGGGTCATATACTCCTCTCTTTTTCAGTTCAATTCTATTTTGTTTTACAGTTATTTACCATATACTCAAACAATGTAGATATTTTTCATTTTCTTATGTGCCTATTTTATTATTGCTAATGCTAAGTTTATGCATTATTAATACAATATCATATACTTTTCAGGTAGCAGAAGTTTATTCAAAGGAATTGAGGGTGCTATATCTGCTTTAGCCTCTCTTCAAGGTCATCTGTTAATAGTTTCTGGTCCAAAAATTATTTTACACAAGTGAACTGGTACTGAGTTGAATGACATCGCTTTTTATGATGCTCCACCATTGTACGTCGTGAGCTTAAATATTGCAAGTTTTGCTTCCTTAACAGCAACATCTCACTTAAATACATTTTTCCTTAGGTGAAGAGAAAACAGTTAACATTCCTCAATTTATGATTTTTTTGGGCCATGAGTTTTTTGTTTTAAAAAAAATCTGAGGTATGGTCAGTGGTCCTGTTAATCAGCATCATATTATCTTTTCTGTAATTATCATAGTCGTCTATTGTTCGAGCTTAATACCATTGTTAGGGCCATTACTATCAGTTTCAGTTTTTAGATTAAATGTTTATTTAACATGGTATCGAACCAGTTTGACCTAGAGGTTTTATGTTCTATTCCCTCCACATGATGGCATTAGTTTTTGTACTGGCATTCATTTGTGGCGGGGGCTTGAGTGACCTGAGAAGCCAGTTGATAAAATCTGGTCTTGCATGTGTGTAGGCTTCTTAGAGCTGAACACAATTGTTTGAGCCTTATTAATTTAAGCTTTCAGGTCAAGTGGTTCTCAATTGTGTAATGCCTCTAACTTTTGTAAGGCCTAAGGAGAACTTTTTGATCACTGTTACTTATGAAAAGGCTTGAATGGTGGCAAGAATTTGGGGTTTGCACTGAAAGAGGGGCATATATTATGTAATAACAGGAAACTGAAATTCGAATCAATGAAGCAAGATAACAAAAATAAGGAGTCATTTGGAATGTTGAAGAATGCTTATTTCCTGCTGGCTGTTCATTTGCTTGTATGATGTGTTTGTTAATGCTTTTTGTTTATGCTCTTATCTAATTTTTTGAACCTATGAACACTGTTGCAGGTTAAAAATTTTATCCTCCTTGGTGATATTCATAAAAGCATATACTTTCTTAGTTGGAAAGAACAAGGAACTCAACTTAACTTATTGGCCAAAGATTTTGGTTCACTTGACTGTTTTGCAACAGCGTTTTTGATAGATGGAAGTATTCTGTTTCTCATGGTTTCAGATGAACAAAAGAACATTCAGGTTAGCTGCCTCATCTTGTATGAAGTTTCATTGATTTTCAGCCAGATTGAGGTTGACAACATAAGATAGCTTATAGTTTCATTCATTCCTTCAACAGTTTTAATATTTTTACCAGTTCAAAATCATTCAAGTAGTCATTGATTAGGCATAAACCATTTCTGGTTTTTGACAAGTTGAGAAGGTGCGGCATCAGAAGCTAAACAATCAAGCTACTATAGGTTGTATTACATCTGAGTAATTTCATTTGTCAAAATGAAAATAAACTAGCTACCTTTGCGGTTTGGAAGCTTTGGCTGCAGGAATTATCTGCCATTTAGCTCTAAAATTGAATCGCTACATTTAACACTTTGTATGTATACTTTGTACCAGTTTTCTGTTTAATATTTATTCGCAGTGTCTTCCAATGGTTTTTTTGATGCCAACTTCAAGAATGATTTATTAGTTGGACCCATGTGTAGACATCTGCCATTAAAGTCGATACAAGAAAGAAGCCTGAATTTTTAACTGCTGCTACTTGATATAGCCACAAATCTTGAGTAAATTATGCAAAGTTCATACTGAGGATTTTAGTGTGGAAATCTCTATGTAAAATTTCCCCATGCTTGAAGGTCCTCCTTTCATTTTAATACTTGATAGTAAGAGTGATGCAGTTGCGGAAATATTGATATTTGGTTTAATTGTTTGATTGGGTAATGTTGGTTTACTGATCATTGGATCCTTTTCATGTGTCAAAACAGATTTTCTATTATGCACCAAAGATGTCTGAAAGTTGGAAGGGACAAAAGCTTCTTTCAAAGGCTGAATTTCATGTTGGTGCCCACGTGATTAAATTCTTGCGGCTGCAGATGCTTTCTAATTCATCTGATAGAACTGGTGCTGCTCCAGGATCTGATAAAACAAATCGCTTTGCTTTGTTGTTTGGTACCCTGGATGGTAGCTTTGGGTGTATTGCACCTCTTGATGAACTCACATTTCGTAGGTTGCAGTCCCTGCAGAAAAAGCTTGTTGATGCCATTCCCCACGTTGCTGGCTTAAATCCAAGATCTTTCCGCCTGTTCCGCTCACATGGAAAGGCTCATTGGCCTGGCCCTGACAGCATCGTTGACTGTGAGCTTCTCCGCCAGTAAGTTGCATCATCTTATTAACATATCAACTATAAAGACATGGTTTAAATCTTGACCACATCATAAGATCCTGTCCAATGTAATGTACATCGGTAGAGACCATGAAAATATATTGATTTCTCATTTAGAAAACATTACAAGAAATCTCAAAGACACTGGTTAGATGTCTCTATGATCTCAAGATCACGGCAGCAAGATCCTCTATGATTTGCATGTGTTTTTTTTTCATGGTTTTTCTTATCATTTTACTGTTTCTCTCTTTCCAGCCTTGCACCTGAATGTGGACAGCATTTATCTATGCTGTCTTCTTTTGTTTTCCTTTTTTCTTCAGTCGAAAAAAATGCAATAGTTTCCTTCGTGCAGGACTATTTCAAATTGTTTTGTCACACAGAGAATTGTGTTAAAAACTAAATATCCCTCGAGTAATCTTACTTAATCTAATATGGTTTCTCTTTTGCAGTTACAAGATGCTTCAGTTGGAGGAACAGCTTGAAATTGCTCACCAGACTGGGACAACTCGTTCTCAAATTCTTTCAAATCTAAGTTACCTTGCTCTAGGAACCAGCTTCTTATGAAAGAAGCAGCTTATGTTAAAGGAGCTTCCAAGAATTACTAAACAGCAATGTAAGCAAATCGCAAAATGTTTGGCAAAGTTACAATTCTAATCTCTGTTCTAACTATCGCAAGCTTGATCAAATAAGCCACGGTGCATGTATCCGCTCCATTGTTGTATGCGATCAGACTAATATGAATGAGTTCATTCTGGAAAAGGACTGAGGACTAGAGAGATCAGATTTCATGTATAAATTTAAACTACCAATTAGAAAAATTATTACCTTATATGTTGTACAAACATAGAAAAGAATATTTCAACCAATCCGCAAGCGCCATGTAGCAACACAAGAATGTAGTTACTTGACATAATGAATTAGCAAAATATTAGAGAGAATGTAATTGATTAAATGATAAGAATCTTGGAAAATGGTGGAACATGACCATACCATAAGTTTCAACTTTGGATGGAATTCTTTCATTGACCTAGAGATATTAACTACTAGGGAAAATGAAATTGAAATATTATTTGAACATGGTAAAAAATCATGTCCCTGGCCTACACGTGAATTTAACTTTTTACTGTTACTAATGTATAATTATTACCAAAACAAAAGCCATTAAAATTGGGAAATGTACATTGGGCTGGGCCTAATACACGTGCGTGTTAATGAATAATTTGGTCTACCACGTACTTACAATGATGATGACACACGTGCACGTAGTTCATTAATTAGGGCATCTGGGATGGGATGGGATGGGATGGGAGTGAGGAGAGCATCATCTTATAAGATGTTTCTAAAGTGTGTTTTATTTTGGGACCATTTCCTTTAGAGAATGTCTAGCAAAAGTGGAACAAAACTCCTCCATTTGTAATGAATGTAAACCCCCCATTTTGTTTCTTCACTCATGCGCAATTTTATCACCTTATTATTATTATTTTTTAAAAAATAATAGAATATGTAGAAGTCCTTATTCCAAATGCACTTATTAGAGTGGGATCTTAGTAATGCACACTTATAATAAGGTCCCCATCAAGCTAAGAAGCAAAATGAGTGAGTATGCTTGCTTTGACATGAAAAGAGAGCCTTTCGTTTCTTCATAAATTCAAATGCATTCAAAGTCTTCATATGGGGTGGAAATTTTGAGTGACCACTCAATCAAGATTTTTCTCTTTCGGCCAAGTGGTTGGTTTTAGTCCCACCAAAATTGATTTTTTTTTTCTCTCTTCTATTTTAAAATTCTTTTTCTTCAAGATGGGGATGAGGGAATTGAAGGGGAAAATTAATGGTCAATGTCCCTAGCTATAGCATATATGTAGCCCATATACAATACAATAGTGAATGTATTTTCTTGAAATGCTTTTGTAAAGCAAGCAAAGTAGCAACAATCTACAAATTCAAGAAAAAAGTGTCATTTGTCTTGATCGGCTACTCATAAAAATGAGTTAGACTATTTTGTATGCATAGTGTATGATATTAGGGCATACACAAAAAATTTAGTGCAATTGGAAGAAATGAGAAGATTTGAAACTTGTAGGCATCATGTTTTTTTACCCCTTTTTAAGTTGTTGATGGAGGAGCAAGAAATTAGAAAGTCAAAAAATTAGGTATTTATACATATTGCTTGTCTTAATTAAGCGAGAGATTTTTGTGGTTAACGTTAGCTTTGTGAAAAGTAGCATATTACATTCTATGCAATTTGAGTACATTGATGCTTAAACCAACGATTGTGCCTCTCTGGATTGTCCAAAATTATACATGGACGATTCAACAAAAATGGAAAAGTTTGACCTGGAAGAATTTACTTGTCTTCAAACATTAATTATCCATGATTAAGCTCCATCTCTAGTCATTCCCATATATATATATATATATATATATATATATATATATACCCACATATGAAATCATATTCATGTCACTTTCTAGACAAACTCTTTGACATTGAAATTGCTCTCTCTCTCTATTATTTGCCATGAGATTGAAAAGTGGAGAAGACTGTGTGTAGCAATAAGCGCCATATCGCCAAACAAACACACACACCAGTTAAAATGGATGATTGCATCACACCAATATCATAGATATAATATAATTATATGTTATGATATGATCAAAATTTCTTCTTGTTTGTAGTTTGTTTCATGATTTCTTGTCCTAGAGAGCGAGTGATTTACCGGAGTTCGTCTCAGCATGGGAGTTTTCCAGCATGATCAGCATGCATGCTCCGCATGGACCAACACTACATCATTAATCATTTCCCTAATTACTTTGTGAAAATTTATATTCCCTTAGTTTAAGTCAACTTATTTTTATTATAATTATGTTCATTGACTAAGAGATTAAGAAAATTTTATATTGATGTGCCAAGTTTTATTAATAATAACATGTACATTACACATAATCCAAAATTATTCATTTGAGAGTATTATTAGTTGTTATATTAATCGAGATACAAAATAACATTCATATATAATTTAAATAAATAATATTATTCCAAAATAATCTTGATATTACTTATTTATATGTATCTCTTAGTTCATCTTTTATGTATGTCCCATACAATGAATGAACTATATAGACATAGAGCTAGTTAATCAATTAATAGGAAGTCAAGTCAGAACACAAATGGCTAAAACTTGGTCGATGCAATGGCGGTGAATCAAAAATCTTCTTAGAGTAAAGAGACATGAGAGGGAGGGTGGTACGTTGTATTAAAGAAAACGACATGTCATCGATTCAATGCCATGTGTTCATCTTCGTTCTTTAATCTCATTATATAATATCCAATCTACCATGCATATGCTTTCGAATGTATAACTATATGTTAATTACTTGTTTGACTTCAACTCTTGCATTAATATTGAGAACAAAATCCCATTTGGAATCACGAAAGAGATGCTTATTTAGATAATAATAACTACGTTGCTGCATGATCTATCTATATATTTATGGATGTTGGATTTTGGCCACTCAAATTGTGACAAATGTCCACATTTCAGCACGTCAATTTGGTCAATTGTGGGGGTTGGCTTCCTTTCCCAATGATTAATTCTTGAAGAGCTAGCTCTCTCTCCATCGGAACATGCATTATATACATATACTACTCGATCCATCGATATTAATCTTATCGTTCAGTGCTGCAAATACCAGTGCTTACTGGCATTCCCAAAACTCATGCATAAGATAAAAGAGTAATTCTATTCTTTGCTTCCTTCACAAATTAACAATATATCATAAGATTATACTCGAAATTTCAATAGATTAATAAGAGATCAACAATACTTCATACAAATGCCAGATATGTAACTTGTATAGAACACAAATATTTATCCTTAATTCAATATACGTGTGATTTTTACTGTTACACAGAATAAATATGAAAGGCTTTGTCTCCTCTCAATTTTAATGTGTGTGTGTGTGTGAGAGAGAGAGAGAGAGAGAAGGGACATGGGTATAAAAGATTAATTAAATTGAAGTGTGACTGCAAAGAGAGGAAATATCAGAAATGTAAATGAGTTAAAAACTCAATGAGAGATAATTAAAGTTTTAAACTAAGCAAAGGTGGAGGTGGTGGGCACATTTATCAAGACATATGGAGATGTAGGATTGCTGCCTATTCATTTTCCGACAATTAAACAACCATATGCTTCGTTGCCCTTCCATTTGTAGGCAAAAGCAGCACCCAAAGCTAGTTTAAAATATACAATAAGAATTCACAAACAAAAAAGAAAGAAGATGAAGTATGTTATTATGCCTATGCCATGTAAAAAAATAAACAAACCCTAGCCGGACAGCCAATACCAACACCAATTTCAGAAAAATCTCAAATCTCATTCTCTATTGAGTAATGTATTTGATTGATGACCCCAATGCCCAAAAATATATCACCAACCCAACAACACAATCCCACTAACCATGTGATTCTCAATGAGTACAAGTTTGAATCTCATTTTCTCTCTTCTCCAAACCATCCAATATTCACAATGTTAATTCCTTTGATTTTTCCAATTTAATGCATAATTTCATAGACTATAATACTCTCTTAATGTCAACTTAGCTAATTAACTTTTTCATACATTTATATATTTCTATTTATGTAGGATTGAGATGATCTATTCAATCAATTATAAAATTATATTTACTTGTATAAGTAAGTGAAAGAGAAAGAGAATCGTGATTATTTAGCCACAATCATCACACACCTCGTGTCCCAATTAATCAGCACAAATGCATGGTCATCTTGAAGCCACCGTATTTCTCGTTTTTGAATGAAGGAACGGCCTATCGATTGTATATGAATTGCTTCTCATTTGAACCCAAGGCAAGCAGACATTATAACTCTAATACTTTATATCCCAATTAGTCAGCTAGTAGTATTGACATCGATGTAGCAAGCATGCTGTAATGCACCAGTTGCAAAACATTGACTAGAAGCAGAAAGCAGAAAAGTGCTTTTTTTTAAAACAGCCACTAGAAAATTAAAAAAGTTTGTCTACCAAATGTTGTGGTCTAGATGCATTCTCAGGTGCACTGTCGTCGTCTTTATAGTGCATGTTTCCAAATAATTACAACAATTTAATTACTGCTCTTAAATCAATTAATTAAATATATGATATAGACTTGGTAAAGATACGTCACATTAATTAACATAAAACTAAAAAATTTTAAACGAATTAATATAAAATTTAAAATAAATAGTATGAAAATTTGAAACATAAAACGTAATAGTTAAAACGATGAATGTAAAACTTAAAACATATAACATAAAGAACTTGAATTACGAACATAAAAATTAAAACTAAAACGATTAATATAAAAATTAAAAAAATTATATATATCTTACATTTCATAAATATGTATTATAGGGAAACCCATATTCAACATACAACTTGCGTGCGTGTAGACTTTGAATGTATGTTTACTACATATAAGAAATATGCATATGGCAATCACAAACGATCAATGTTACTTTTAGTCTTAGTTAAAAATTTTCATTATTAATCCCCTTTTTATGATGAAAAAATCTAATTACCCTCTCACTTTTTCATTTTTTTTCCTTTTTACTGTGCAAATAGTAATTAAAAATCCTCTTTTTCACCTAGGATGCTCATGTCAAAACATGGAAAGATAACTTTTGAAATGACACGAATTACCAATTACATCAACACAAATAATAGTTCAATAACAAAGGAAACCAATTATTAAGTTCATGAATTATAGTGTATATTCATCAAAATTGTACTGTAAAATCAACAATATGATCACTTTCGTTTACTCTAGAGATAATAAAGTTGTAAAGCTAGCAAACAAATTATCCACACAGAAACAATTAAAACTTACTAATCAGAAAACATCATGCTAATTCCTATACACTAAAAATAAAAAAGATCAGGCCAATAATGATAAAATATGGCCCTGCTTCACATGAAAGAAACAGCATCTAAGAAAAAGCATTTCTCGCCATCCAAACACCTTAGAAAAATTTTCTTTTAACCACTCACAGATGCTATTCATTTACAAAAATAAACAGGATTTATTAAATTGGTCCTTGAGATTAATAAAAATAATAATTAAGTCTATAAATCTATTATTTATTTAAAATTTTCCCGTTTTATTTAATTTAATCGGTTCAAATTAATGTATTTATATAATTTTTTATATTATATTCCTGGTTTAATGTATAAGAAAATCAAATAAATTTTTGTAATTTATTTTTATAAAAAGTTAATTGTTCCTTAAATCTTCTATTAATTTTTTTAATTATTAAAAGCATTATAAATAGGAATATTGTCCTTTACTTCTTGTTAATTTCTTTTTATTAGAGTTAAACAACATAATAGGGATAAATTTGAAATAAATAAACTTAAAATTTATTCGTTATTTAATAAAAGTATAGGGACTAATTTGATAATAATCGTAAAATAAATATTGAAAGAGCAACAGCGGCAGAACCAATAATTCCCCACTCGCCTTCGCAGCAACTGCATCTCCAACAAGAGAAGACAAATCAGACTTGTACTTAAATAATTATTCACGCTCTGTCACTGCATCTGTCTCTGTCAAACTCATGTTACAAATATTTTTCTCTCTCTTGTCTCTGCCTCTGAGCTTTGTTTTTTCCCATTGACCATTTCGTATAATATAATGCTAAGTTCTCAACATCCCACGAGCCTCCACCTGCAACATTTTCAAGTGCTTCTTTTATCCTTATCTCTGCATTCTCCACTCTTCAATTATTTCTCTCCATAACCCATATTTTCCTTTTCTCTCTAGATCTTGATTTCTTCTTCAATCTGATATCTTGTGCAATTGAAAACACTTCCCACTTCTTCTTCAATCTGATATCTTGTGCAATTGAAAACTCTTCCCACTTCTTCTTCAACTTTAGAATCACAGCCATGGCGCTTGAAACTTGGTTAATAAAAGTTAAAACAGCAATATCCAACGGTTTTGATTCTGTTCCAAAACCAAAACTGTCGTCAAAGAAGTCAAACATCGGAGTATTAGCCTTTGAAATCGCTGGAATCATGTCGAAGCTGCTTCATCTATGGCAGGCTCTTTCAGACAAAAACATCATTCGATTGCGGAACGAGTCGATATCTATCGAAGGTGTCCGGAAGGTTGTGTCGAATGATGAGTCTTTCCTCCTTGGTCTGGCATGTGCAGAACTGGCAGAAAATATAAGGCTTGTAGCAAAATCTGTCTCTAAAATAAGCAAGCGATGTGAGGATCCTAATCTTCGGTCTTTTGATCGGTTGTTTGAAGTGTTTGCAAACTCAGGACCTGATTCTCATTCTTGGGTTTTGAGCTCCAAGGATATGGAAGCCAGGAACAAGAAGATGGACAGATACGTCATTGTTACGGCCACGTTATATAAAGAAATGGAGGAGCTATCAGTATTAGATCATGGAATGAGAAAAGCTTTGCAGTGTAATGAATATGATTCATCTGTTAAAGAACAGAAGATTTTCGATCTTCAACAAAAGGTTATCTGGCAAAGACAGGAGGTGAAGTATCTTAAAGAGAGATCTCTGTGGAATCGAAGTTTCGATACTGTTGTTTCTATGCTTGTCAGGCCCATTTTCACTGTTTTAGCAAGAATCAAGCTTGTGTTTGGGATTGGTCATGGTTATCCAACTTACTTACCTCGCAGTCTCTCAGCTTCAGCAACTGTTCATCCTACTGAAAACCCTAATACGTGTAGCTTTGTGTCGGGGCCATTGAAGAGCTCAAAACTTGAAGAAAAGAAAGATTTATCAAATGGGTTTTTCGAGTCAAATTCAAAGCTACTAAAGCCGCCTGCAACTACCCTGGGTGCTGCGGCTTTGGCTCTACACTATGCAAACTTGATTATCATAATGGAGAAAATGATCAAGTCACCACAATTGGTTGGTGTTGATGCCAGGGATGATCTCTACTCAATGCTACCGAGTAGCATAAGATCATCGCTAAGGGCGCGACTAAAGGGAGTCGGGTTTTCGGCCAGTGATCCGGTGCTCGCCGGAGAATGGAGAAATGCTCTGGGGAGAATCTTGGGTTGGTTGTCACCATTGGCACATAATATGATAAAATGGCAAAGTGAAAGAAGCTTCGAGCAGCAAAATATGGTGCCAAAAACTAATGTTCTTCTTTTGCAGACACTATATTTCTCGAACAAAGAGAAGACTGAAGCTGCCATTACTGAACTGTTGGTGGGTCTGAACTATATCTGGAGGTTCGAAAGAGAGATGACTGCTAAGGCATTGTTCGAATGTGCCAACTTGAATGGGTTGTTGACTTTCCAAAATTCCAGCTAAGGGTCGAAGAGAAGATGGTCTTTTTTGCTTTTCAAATTTCCCCTTTTTTAGCTTTGTTTCGGATGAAACTAAGATTATTATCATGGTTGATCGATCGAGTTTAGAGATTGAACTACTGAGTTTCAGATTTGAGAGAGATGGGTTTGTAATTTATTGCTTTACACCCTAACGTGTATATGGTAATATAGTTGTATGTAAATCAATGATATGATCTAAATGAATTGAGTAATTTTAATTTTCTCTAATAATATAGCATGCTACTCTTTCAATCATTGCACATCATCATGTGAAAATATTCCTCTAGTTAATTTAATTAGTGCAATATATAGCACCAATATTGTTTCCAGATTCAGTTGCTTATAATTTATTTGGTTAGTTTGAACTGCAAATCGATTGATTGCAATCTCAAACATAAACAAACAGGAGCTTCCGAATATTGAGATTGAAAGTGGGTCCTAACCACTACCTAAGATATGTTTGTGATTTACTTTGAAGGAATCTTGTGTCAAATATAATCATTGATAAGATCAAGACTATCTAACCTTCTTGCTATTAGATGCTACAATAAAGCTAGCAATGAGTTAGCTAGGCTGTAATTGTCATTTAATTGAGTGATTATAAATTGCATTTATATAATAACAATTGTATTAACATGTGTCGTCATATTTTAACTTTGCATATATAGATTGAAGACTCGTAAAACCATAATATCGATGTATATATACATATGAGAAGAGTATACATACGTATGAGAAGAGTATTCATACAAAATTGAGTAGATCATCATAACATATATGAATCGGCCGGCAAGTATTAAGAGATCATAAAAGATATGTTGTTTCGGGCTGGAAGTTTTTATTTAACATATCTTGAAGGAAATATTATTAGAAAGATAAACTCCACATTTGGCTTTCATGTTGGTGATAAATTTTTGTGAGTTAATAAAACTATATGGATTATACAGTACAGCTCACGGTTTGGGTGGCCAATTAGGACACAGATTTCTCGAAAATGTTCCTACACTTTGTCACTTTTGTCTCCTTTTAATGGCCATCTTTCATCAACCAATTTGGTGTCTTATAATATGTAAATGCCCTAAAGATAGTGTATAATGTATCTTATAAGTTATAATATATACATTTGCCCCATCTCTTGGATGTGTCATATGATATGATTCTTTTCCTTATTTTATTTTTGCTCTAGCTAATTATTAATTCCTCACTTTTTGGTTGAATTTAAAATTTTTAAAACATATAGAGTACCACAAGTGTGAAATTAAGATTGTGGATGCATATTTTAATTGTTTTTACAATTTGAAGATAAAGAGTCATAGTCTTTCCTTTATGGATCAATATTCGAACATTAATGAGGCATTGCAAAAGTTTAAAATTAAAAAATTTTAAGTTAATATATAGTAAGATATTGTTAGCTTAATGTGAATGATGTTATTTTTGCCACAATGGTATTGGAAAAAGCATTAAATTTTATACGATTTAGGATGGAAGTGGGATGCTTATTGAAGTTCCAAACTTTGAAGGAAATGTTGAAGAATTTAAGCCTAATAAAGAATAATGGGACGTGCATGTTTATTTCAAATGGGACTTTAGGTAACACCATCGTGCATATTACGACATTATGTTCACAATGTCCTTATGTTTTAAAATTGTAACAAGATTATATAATAAAACAATACCATATCTTTTTATTATTTTTATTAACATGATTGATTAAATTTAAAATAATATATATTAAACCTTCTCTGCCAGTTTATCAGATTTGATGAGCAGATTATTCTTAACCAAGATTTCACTATCAAGCTTCTTGAAATCCAACGTGCATGCATGCTCTTTCGAGTACCGATGCATCCCACAAAACAAATGCCCGCACCGGCACTTGAATCCAGTCAATCCAACGTTCTTGTTGCAATTTTTGCATCTATTTTTTATCTTTGGATTACCAGGCCCAGGTGATCCGCCGGCACTTGGCGTTTCTGTGCCAGAATCAACAGTAACATTGGTTTTAGAGGATGAAGTTGCAGATTGCTGCGGGGGGGCAAGAATCGTCGAGAACTGAAGGGCTTGTTGCAATTGGGTTGGGTGGTTTTTGCACGACGACGTTTAGTGATTTGGCTGATTTAGCAGTAATAAGTTGTGATTTGAGAAAATCTTTGTAGCACTTTGAGCACATGTTTCTGTTTTCTGCGATGCCGTAAAAGCCACAATCCTTTGAGCATAGAGGCGGAGAAGTCACGCTGTTGTCGAAATCCATCTTCTTCTTCTTCTTCTTAAGAATGCATATTAACTTGTTCTTTTGTGAATTAAAGTTAAGATGATTTGTTTGATGGGTAATACCAGAGGATTATTGAGATATATATAGGGAGATATCTTGAGACCAAATCTTGAATTATATTGGAAATGATTGAACAGTCAAATTAGGACAATAACATCCTGAACGTAGAGGGAAAATTTTTTGAATTGTTGTCTGAATCTAAGCAATGGGCCTGTTTGGGGAAATTTGAAGCATTGCTGTCCGGACTGGACTAGAATCATGGGTCAGTTTTCTAAACAGAAGAAGGAGAGTACTAAGTATTGTACTACACTCTCAGGAAATTTTGAAGGATCCTTCCTAGCTAGTCTAATAAAAAACAAAGGGCCAAAATGCATTAAAAAAAAACCGCGGTCTAAAAATTACTTCTCAAATGTTAAACATGAAACAAATATTCATAACATTAAAGACGAATAAAAATTTTCAGGCGAATTTTAGGCGAATAAAAAGTTTTGAGTTTGTTTCCCATATATTGGACATGCAATTATTCATATTTTCCCTATTCGCGTAGTAGTTAATCTAAACCAGTAGCTGTAAACCATAGCAGCCATTCAAGGTAGCTCTTATTCCTGACCAAATCCTATAATATGTTGTTAAAGTGGTGCTGTTAAACTCTCTGTTTCTATATTACACTAGCGAGAGAGAGAGAGAGAGAGAGAGAGAGAGAGAGAGAGCAGGTATGCCTAATTTCTTTACACACGAAAATGGTGCAGTTAGCAAAGTTTTGATTTACAACTAAACTCGTCTAACCCACTTTGTAGACCAATTATATATTCGAACTGTACACAGAGAAATGGATACGGGATTACAGTTTTCATTCTGAGAATGGTAGAGAAGGAAGAAAAGGCGGAATATTCGAAAAGAAAACAAGTCAGGCAACCACCTGCGGTTCCTTTTCTTTGGGAAGTGAAGCCAGGAATGCCTAAAAAAGACTGGAAACTTGGGGTTTCTTCTGTTAGTCCTACTGTAACACCTCCATTCAAGCTAATTGCCTCAGTACCATTTGATTGGGAGGAAAAGCCTGGAACACCATTACCCTGTTTCTCACAGCCGGAAGTACTTCCAAGCCAACCAGAAAAGCTCTTATGTTTACCACCACCTCCAATGTTCTCCCAGGACTTTGGTGGTGTTGATTATGACACCGATGAGTACAGTGATGATGGTCATGATGAACGAAATAAGTCGTTAGAACTGGATTTTGAGGCATTTGATTTTGACACAGATGATTCATTCAGCTCAGCTCCCTCTCTACTGGCAAACTGCCTCATACCGTCAGAAGCAAATTCTTCCGCTGTTCCAGTGAAGAAATCTTCCTTGACTGATAGTGCAAGTGAAGAACTGGAGATCCCTTCAACACCAGATTCTGAAAGAGACGGTAGTACAAGCAGCTATGCTACTGGCACCTCAAGTCTTGTGGGGGCTTCTTTCTTGGAATGCCTCTTTCCTTTGCTCCCGCCCAAATCTGGTTTCCTGGAAAAGGCTGGGTACTCTGAAAGTGGCTCTCTTACTCCAGCAGAAATGAAGAGCAAGGATTTTGATCATGAGAGTAATCGCAGTGTTGTTATAAGGAGGCCAACAACACTAGGAGAGCTGATAATGATGAGTCGCAGGAGGAGTTATCAAAGAAAAGCTGTTCAAATGAGAAAACAGAATCTGTCAATGGTAAATCCCCACATCTTGCTTCTCTTTTACCATCATTAATACAGCATTTGGTCTTAGGCTACAGTACAACTTGGAAGAGCATCAGAAATCAAAAGCTATTTAACATAGAAATAGGGACAAAAAACATATATTTCATTTCCTTTTGACACTATCATGGAAACAAAATTCATATTTCTAACTATCTGCTATTTTGCACAAGAAAATTCACAAACTTTACTCTTGCCTGAATGCAACTATAACAGGAATTTGAAAAGAGGGCTTCCGAATGCTGCATCTTTGGACCTAACATCAAAATGATCGAAGGATTGCAGAGGAAGAAGCACCAACTAATACTGAAACTGTTACATTAGGAACAAGCCAAATCCACCTTGTGGTTCAAAATCACTGAGCAATCCATTCCCCCCATTAAACTTTCTTCCAAATCGTTCTAGTTTTCAACTCCCAGCACTTGAGAAAGTATATTATTCAACATCCAGAATGTAAATTAAATGTTAAATTATGCTTGAATTGCAGGACAGCTGAACTAAATTTTTCTGCAACTCAGAAGAAGTGCATGTCCATGTAAGTTTCCCAAATCATTCATCACAAGAACAATCTTAAATGTGAAAGTTCTTTAAACATTTGAACGAGGGGATTTGCAAGTTTCGGTAACTTTTCGGATCCGTTCGATAACTACAGGAATATCTTCTTGAGCTAAAGTGGTAAAACAACACCTGAACCATCCTGGTTCTATGCAGTGGCAGGCTGACCCAGGAGTAATGTTGATCTTAGCAATGTTTAACAGCTTATCCCATAATTCAAGTTCCCCTTTCTCACTGTAAGAGGGGATTAGTCCACTCATATCAACCCAACAGTATAAGGCAGCATTGCTCTCTGTACACCTGATTCCTAATTGTTTCAAACCTGCGACAAATGAATCATACATTTTCTTTATCCTCCTGTTATTGGTCTCAAAATATTCCTGGGTGAATTTTGCATCTGAAAGCATGGAAATTAGAAGCCTCTGCGTAAGGGAAGAAATAGAAGAAAATCTTGTTAACTTTTTTGCAGCGGCCAAAACACTCTCATTGTAGGAATAGATAACCCCAGCCCTAAATCCCGGAAGAGAGAGATCTTTTGACAGTCCATATACTATATGAACTCTGCTCTTGTCAACTTCTTCTGACTCAAGAATCTCTGCCATGCTCACAAACTCCTCACTTCCAAAGATAGACCCCCCATATATTTCATCAGAAATAATATGGATGTTCTTCTCCCGTGCAAAGTCTAAAAGATCATAGAGTGTTTCCCGTGGCAGTATATTGCCAACAGGATTTGCAGGGTTGCAGATGAGAATTCCACGAACTTTCAATCCACGTTTTCTTGCCTGATTGAACGCTTGATCAAGGGCAGTTATACTTAATGCAAAGTTGTCAGTACTGCGACAGTGTACAGGAATTAGCTCCACTCCTGTTCGCCATCTCACATCCCTATCAAAACTGGAAATTGTATTTTTATTAACTTTTGATTCTCAATCTATATGAAAACCTGGTTTTAAAAATGAAAGATTGGAAAACATGATAAAATTACCCAGGATAGTAAGGCGTGGGAACAAGAAATGCATTCCCATTGTCTGCCAAGCAGAAGGATAGTATTTCAACAGCAGGAGTTGCACCAGCAGTTAATACTATTTGTGAGGGATCAAACAAGACAGCTCGCCCCATGACCTGAGACATGAAACCTGCCATAGCCTGCAATGTGAATAAATATTTAAGACATCACTTTGGTTGTTTCTTCACATATACAGAATGCAATGGTCATAATACAATACATTCATCTGACAAGTGGTAATAAAATGATGAAATGCAAGACATACTCCATCCTTCAAATTAAAACCAATTAGAGAATTTCTATCAAGGCTCACTAGCTTGCCCAATGTGGAGGTTTATGGGGAAGTATTAATCTCTAATATCACAGTGGCATCATTTTGAAATTAACAATTTTATCATCATTTCACTCAACCTTAGTTGCTTTTTACTTGATCAACTCAACACTTTACATTGCTCATACAGTAAATAAGTACCTAATCTACACCTTAGCTTTCATATATTTCTAATCGATAGTTTATTGTGCATTTCTGTAATAAGTTAAGAGTTACCTACCATCAGTGCTAATTTTAGCTTCTTTGGTCAATGAAAGAATTAACATGTTATTCCTTTTGATTTTCATTTTTCTTTCAAAAAATAAATTAAAGAGTTTAAAATCAAATGCATAACAAACTAACACAACTCTTATCTAATTATGACAGTCAACATCATAAAAACATAGTAAATACATGAACAAAGTATTTAAATTACCACTTTCAACTCCATCATTCCATCAAACGATTGGTATGTCGCAATCCCCCTGATATTCAAATCACCACCGTCCCTTCCCATTATGGAATCCCTTAAGTTTTCCGACACCCATTTCTCAATCAAATCCAAACACAACTGAAAACAAGGAAAAAAAATCAACTGAAGTATGAGTTCAACGCAAAAAAATAAATAAATAAATGAAAGAATAGCGTAAACTGAAATTTACCGTGTTCTCAGACAATCCAAGCTGAATAACCCCATCCGGGTTATCCGTTCTATGATAAGGATCCTCCCGAACCTTATTCAACCCAATATAATAAGGCGAATCATCCGGTTTCGCAATCGCGCTTGCCCTAGAGGATATCCGAACCGGACCAAACGATCCACGGCTCGACAAATTAGACCGCGAAGACGTTCTCGGTAGCTCCGCAAGGTTGGAAGAGGATGTAGACGGGGACGGAGGATTCGAGGAACGATTAGGAGAGCGATGCCGTTTTAAGTAAAACTGAAGAAAGTAGAAGAGTGCGCAAGGAATGAGAGAGCCCAAAATAAGGCCACCTCTGCCTTGAACGACGCCTTGTAGGGGGACTATGAGCCTCATAGCAGTGGCTGCGGTGGGCTTCCGGCGTTCGGATTCAGTGGTATGATGGGTTTGGGTCATGGGTTAGGAGGAGCCGCCGGAACTAAAAGGCCTCGGGTCGTCCGCCGCGCGTAGAAAAAATGAGAAGACAGATTCTAGTAGTTGCTGAAAGCTTGAAAGAAAAGAGAGTGATTAATATTTTAATTTTGTTTTATTCGGAAGCGTTCATTTAGAACCGTTCACTTTAGAGAGTGAATATTATAATTTAGAAAGATGCGGTGGTTTAGATCTTTTCCCGACAGACTTGAGTTTACTAAACTGTCCTCTTTCTCGACGAGCCACATTCGTACTTTGCTTTCACTTCGTGTCTCAAATAATTATATTTAAATGTATAACATTTGTTGACACTAAATTTTCAGTTATCAGATGTTCTTGATTCCCGCCAGTAAAATGAAAACGAGTAAGGATAGATGCTCGATTTTCGAGTAAGTGAGTTATAAGGTAACGATATTATTAATAATTCATAATATTATTTTTATAAAATTAAAGAAAGGGACTGACATGATAAAATACAAATAATGCTCTTTTCAATTTGATAGTAATGCATTATTATAAAACTTTTATGATGAGTGTTTTGACATTTTTCTAAAAATTATTTTAAAATTTTAATTATTTATTAATATTTTATTATCGTTATTTTAAATTATCTTATATAAAATATGAGCCCACCATAAATTTATAGAACTTTCTCGTCCTTATTATTAGTCATATACTTTTAGTCAGACATATTTAGTAAAGAGATACTAATATATATGTATATTATCTTATAATATTCTTCTGATAATATACAATACTTAATCAGTGGAGAATTTTTGTTGGATGATTAAGTTTACCTTTGATATATTTTATAATTTCAGGTGATAAAATAATAATAACAACAATTTGATAACAAAAACTTAATATCTTATATCTCTCTATATTCTATTACGCTATATTGTATTGTATCATGCGTTGAATTTTATCATGCTATATTTTTTTTTGCATATATAGTTACCTTCGGCGTACCTTTTATACGTTGTTCCATCCTATTGTCATTATATCTTTAAAGTTTATTAGAATTCTAAGGAATCAAGGAATTATAATTCTAAACTTATTAGTATTCTGACAATCACAGAATTATAATCTCAAACGTATTAGTATTTAGAGGATCATGAAATTTTAAGCCTTACTTGCAGAATACATCCACTAAGTTACAAATCCTCCCTTATTTTGGAAAAATCTGAAAAACTTGAACTTCACGATAACCATGACATTGTTGATAAGAGGTCTCGGGAATCTTACATTTCATCTAAGACCTTCTTCTTTTATAAGAATGACATCGGGTACTGATGACTTACTCGAGACCCTTACCATATTATACCTTAGACTTTTATTAAGGAATGAGATCTCGGGTTTTCAGGTCTAGATCTGACACCTTTGATTAAACTTAGAAAGTCTCGGGGTCACGTCACATCTGAGATTCTCATTACGCCATGGTTGGGATCTCTTTGACTGAAATAGACCTCAGATTCTATCTGTCTTTTATAAGACCTTTGCTAGTGGCTAAGGCCTTGGTACTGTACAAGACCCATTAGGCTTCATCCATGCTCCAGGCCTTTTTCCAAACATTAAACCTCTCAATTTTTAGTCAAAAATTAATTTTTGACAAAAACTAAGAGAGAATTGAGATAGCTAGGTCCTCAATTATAAATCAAAAGTCTCTCATTTATGACGTAGACCTGATCTCCTCAAGTTTTATGAATTATATGTTTCTAATGGTCATTTAGTCTCAAAAAAAGCCCGAACCAATAAGTAGTTTACTTTTCTCTGCTCTTTGTCTCAAGTTATGATAACTAACTTTTGCTTGATTCTTTCTTGTAACAGGAGAAATGACCCCCAAAAAGCAGGTGAAGAACCCCTTGAATCCCCTGAAGAAGTTGGCTCAAGGCAAAAAGGTTGAAGATGTTCTCAGGGTCTTGAAGACTATAGTTGGGACTTCTGTTCCTAAAGGCATTCCTCTTCCTCCTTCAACTAAAATTGTAATCAAAAGAAACATGCTGCTTCCTTCCAACCTCACATTGGACAAGAGAAAGCGTAAGAGAAAGAAGGTAAACGTGAAGGAGGAAGAAAAAGGGACCGCTGGCCAAGAAGACTAGTAAGGGCAACTCCTCTTGGGCCTACCCCAAGCTCACTGTTAAGGACCTCTATAAGGAAAAAATAGAGTTTTATGCCCACTTTATCTCTGCCATCAACGAGTAAACGATCTGCATTCAGAGGCCTTTTCCTTTGTTAACCCTATTGCAATACTATACTATATGCAAAAATGGCTCTATCGTCTAAGTTAATGAACACTTTCTTCATATGATGATGACTTCTCTCTCTTTGTTTAATATCTAATTACTTTTCATAATCTGATCAGATCCAACATGCCATAACTGTATACCGAGGCTTCGTAGGAAGAGATGCCTTTGATAAGTTGAAGATGAAAAACATCTTGTTGATCGACAAAAATGAAAAGATTGACAAGCAGTTGGTCATAAAACGAACTCAGTTTGAAGCTGAGAAGGACAAAGGGGCTTAGGAAATGGAAGAACTTTAGGTTAGGGTTGCAACAACTGAGTTTACTTAGACAGAATCAAACAAGAGGATAAATACTCTTGAATCTGATTTGAATGAGTCCAGGAATGAGTGTTAGAGGCTTCGACTAAATTTTGAGGAGAAATGTCAAGGACTTTAGTTGAGTTTGGAAGCTGAAAAAGAAAAATCCATGTCCTTGGCTACCAAACTAGAAGAGGCTGAGGGAATTATTGAGGCTACTATTGCAAATCAGGTCAATAAAGGTATTGATCTGATATGTAAGACTTTCTGAGGCCGGTATCTTGATCTCGACCTGAAGTAGCAATATGAGGCCTTGGAACATGAGTCTCTATCCCCCAATGAAGACTTATCCAATGATGTCCTTTTTGAGGATAAAGTTCCCCCTGACAACTTAAAGGTTACTCCCTCAAATCTAATCGATAACCAGGCTAGTAAAGAAGATGAATAAATATTTGTACTTTCCTTTTTTCTTGAACTATTATAATTGAAAATATAATTTATAAATTCGAGCTTTTTTTCTTGATAACTCATGTTGATCTTCTTATATCTTTACTTAATAATTGTCTTCTATACTCAACATTTTTGTATAACTTATAAAAAAAATTCAATTAATAAAAAATTAATAACCTGAACTGAGAACTTAAAATGTAAAACTTAAGTATCTCATACCAGTTTTCCACACTTAAACTTGATATATAACTTAGAAAATTTTCTTTTAGCATAAATAACTTGAAAGATCTGACCTAACCTGAGAATGTAAAACTTGAGCCTATAAGTTAGTCTTCTAAACTTCTTTTCTTATAAGTAAACATCTTTATACAGAAACCATGTAAAGCCTAACACTTCCCAAGCTCAAGATTTATATGAGTCTTGGATATTATTACCCTGATATGAAATTGTACAACGTAGTCATTTGGAAATCATTAAATACTTGTATGTTCTAAGGTCAAGCTCATGACTTATTCGAGTTATGAATAATATTACCCCGAAGCGAATAAAACGTGGTCATCTAGGAACTATTTTACTCTTATACGTCTGGAGGTCAGGTTTAGAACTTACTTAAGTTTTTAGATAATATTACCCCAAGATGAGAAATGTGGTCATTTAGGAACCATTTTACAATTATATGTCTCAAGGTCAAGCTCGTGAATTATTCGAGTTTTTAGATATGACCGCAAGATAAATGAGATTCTTTTTCCTTATACTTCAAGAACCACTTCGTCATTAGTGTATCCTTATCATCAAGAATTTTGTAGACGTAAGAATATTGTATACAAATGAGATCATTGTATTACGATTAGAACACAAATCCTAGATAATTCTTAGGGGTAATACAACTTAAGTTGTTCTACATTCCACGGCTTCCAGACCCTACTTCCATCAAGAGACTTTAACATGTATACTCTAGGTCTCAAAATCTAAGTGACCTTATAAGGTCATTCCCAGTTAGCTCTAAGAACATCTTCTCCTGGCATTTTAGTGTCCAAGGTAACTTATCTCAAGACCAAATCTCTAAATTCGAAGGTGCGGCGTCGAACATTTTTGTTATAATACTTGGTCACTCTTTGTTGATAAGCCCTTGTCTTTATCATCACCTGATCTCTCTTCTTTTCAAGTTGATCCAGATCCAAACATATGTTTCAGTCATTTTTTTCCTCATTGTAATTGCTATGGATGACAATTTTATTTGCAAACTCATTACTACCCGATCCTTATGAGACGAGTTTGGTATGCCTCTTAACAGGTTTAGAACGAATTTAGGAAATAAATTTAAAACCCGCAACTGGTTTGGGACGGATACGGATACAGATAAATATCTACAAATATCCGCAATAGGTATTCGTGAATTATTTTTTAAAGTACCAAAACGATATTGTTTTGGTATTAAACCTAAATAACCCTAATAAAGCTTCTCATTTTTTGTTTCAATAGCTGAAATTTGCATTGGTTGTGATTCTCAGCATCGTCGCATTGAACTCCTTGAAGCTGATACCTTTGATCTCTATTGCTTCCAACCTTTCACTAGTACTTCTCGTTTTAATATTAACATAAATTATTCTTTACATGCTTGTGTTTTTAAGTTTTAGATTAGGTGGGTTTTATTGTTTCCTTCTTCTTATGCTTCTCTATTGCTCTGATGTTTCTTTCATTTTCTTTTTTACTGGTATGCTTTTTGTAAAAGAACTCGTGATGTTCTCATCAACTTGCTAATTTGAGAGGAAATTTGCTAGAATTTTAGTGGCAATAAATCAATCAAATGATTAAAGCATTACTGGGTATTGTTGTTGTCTTTAAACTTATGACAAGTGTAGCAATTTTCATCTCTTAACCCGTAAGTCTACTCTTATTATAAATCTTCATTGTTGGGTTTTCTTCGTTTCCAAAAATCTTTTTGGTTTCAAACAGTTACATGTTCTATTTTCAAAATTTTTCTTCATCAATTCTTATTCGCAAGAGAATGTGTTTAGACTACGACTGCGGAATGACATGTTTAGATTAATCGACCTTGTGAGGTTGATTTTTTTATGCTATTATTTCACATAGAATCAACTGTTAAACAATTTAACGATTGGTTTTAAGGATGACAAAGTTAATAAGTACAACATTTACACATAATTAAGCACATATTAAGCAACTTTTATTGACCGTAAAATCTTCTTTTCTGTAACTTTGCTTTCGTTGGGTCACACATTGAAAAACGTCGAAATTACATAAATGAAATGGACTCTGAATACGTTGAACTTGTAAGATAAAATTAATAAATATTAAATAAAAATAAAAAATAATTTTTTTTTTATTAAACATTGATATTTAGCAAACACCAAAGTCTTATATTATTGTCTGAGTTAATTTGCTTGTTTTATTTACTACTTTATCCAACTTTTTCTTGTGATTCAATTGATCAATAATTGTAGTACATGCTTACTACTTTTTTTTATGTTTATTGTGAAATATTTGCTCTGAAAGCTCTCCAATTTCATCGAACAACCAAGACTGGGATTTTTTTTTCCAAAATTATGATTTAGGGATTTTAAAATTAAAAGAGCAAAATACTTACTATTTTGTTAATACTTCAATACTATGAATAGTTTTTAGTCCTTGTTGGATCATCATCTAAAATAACCAAAGTCTTTGTTTTCTCTTTTATTAGTCCTATTATATCATCCATTAGATCTAGTAGCCACTATAATAAAGATTAAACACACAGGAGTTAAACCTTGCTACAAATAAATTACAATTATAGACAATTTTGTAGAATGCAAACATTTAACAAGTAGTGCATTTATATGTCATGTATTTTATTTCAAGTGAAATATAAAAATTAATTTATCACAATCTGATGAGTAAGTATATTTTAACAATGATTCTCTTATGGAAGAACATTAAATAGATTCAAACCAAACTCCACTCACTTATGAAGAAATTACTAGAAAAAATACTAGTAAAAAGTTGAGATTAAAGAAGTGAAAGCACTTCGAAAGACATAGAATTAATAAAAATTGGAAAGTTATTTGTAAGTATTGCAAAAAGAAATTGAGTGCGAAGACAAGAAATGGAACCACCCATTTGCACAGTCATATAAAAGCATGTCTAATGCGAAGGCAACGAACTATTGATGAGTCATTAAAGAGATTACATACTACGCAAGTGGATGGGAAGGTCAAAGTTACTATATTTTCTTTCAATCAAGAAAATTTTAGGAGAGAATTTGCAAATATGGTTATCATGCATGAATATCCATTGGGAATAGTTGAACACCATGAATTTAGAAAGTTCACTAGTACTCTCCAACCGATATTTAAGCCCATCTCCCGTGACACATTGAAGAATGACACCTTTAAAATTTTTTATTATAAGAATGTTAAAATAATGAGCTTGTTGGAAGTAAATAAAAGTAGAATTGTCATCACCACCGATACGTGGACTTCCAATAACCAATAAAAGGGATTTATTACTATAACGACAAATTTCATATATGACAATTGAATGATGCAAAGCCGTATTATAAGGTAATTTTTATACAAATAAACTTTTTTAAATTTTTTTATATGTTTAATATATAAATAACATTCTTATTTATTTTTATATGTAAATTTTTATACGTATAATGTCCACATATTGTTGAAATACTCGCTAAAGTTTTAGTAAATTGCTTATTGGAGTGGAACGTTAACAGTAAGCTTTTCTACTTTAACTGTTGATAATTGTAGTACAAATGATGTTATGATTGAGGACATTTTAGAAAAGTTTTCTGGTAGTACATTTTTATTAAATGGAAAGTTATTTCATATGCATTGTATTGCTCACATATTGAATTTAATTATGAAGGAGAAAATAAGTGTGATAAATGAAAGTATTGAAAAAATTCGTAGTAATGTGTTATATTAGGCTGTTACCCCTAAAAGAGAGGAAACATTTTTTGTTATTATGCATAAATTAAACATTTCATTCATTAAGAAGTTAGTTGTTGATATTAAGACTCGATGAAACTCCACATACTTAATGTTTTACACGACTTTGATTTATAAAAATGTTTTTCCTCATTTGAAATAACGAGATCAACACTATAAATATATGTCTAGTGAAGATGATTAGAGGTTTGCAAAAAAAATATGTGATAGGCTTGAATTATTTTATGAAGTGGCTATATTATTTTCTGGAACTAAATATTCTATAGTCAATCTTTTTTTTTTCAAACATTTGTGAGATTATTAATTTATGAGTGAATAAATACTAGCTGTGAAGAAATAAAATCAATGGTTGAAAAGATGATTGTGAAGTTTGATAAGTATTGGAGTGTAGTTCATGGATTAATAATTGTGGCAGCTATTTTGGATCTTAGATATAAGATAAAATTGATAGAGTATTATTTTCTTTGTTATATGGAGACAGTTGTGAGAGTGAAATTAAAAAAATTCAAAACTTTTGTTATGATTTGGTGAAAGATTATCAATTTCGATATAAGTAAGGTGAAGAAAATCGTCAAATAAAATCATCAGTTGCTTCATCATCCAAAGTATATGTATTTTCTATAAAAATTGGAGCACGTTTGGCATGCTTTGATTTATTTATAAACTCAAACTCTAATAGTAGTCACACTAAATCTGAATTGGATTATTATTTGAATGAACTTGTTATTTCAAGAACAGAAAATTTTGATATATTGAATTGGTGGAAAGTAAATGGATCAAAATATCATACTCTACAAGCAATTGCTAAAGACATTTTAGCCATTCCTTTCTTTCTGCGTTAAACATATGTCTTTTCTGCTTCATGAGTTTAAACTTGGGATCAGTTGTGAGTCGATGAGAGATAATTCTGGGATTATTCCCTGGCATGTCTTCATGCATCTTGCAAATATGTTCATGTGTTGCCTTAAGATATCTCTGAGCAACAATTTTTGTTATTTGGGCAAATGCAACCAATTTAACCATCCTTTATGGAGTCTCATTGTTCAAAACTACATACTCTAATTTCTCAGCAGGCTTTACTACTTACGGCATACTGTATTAACCCAATTTTCTACTTAAGCTCTCCATTATTCGTTCTTACTCTGTATTCTCATCCATGGTCTCCAAACCTTATTCCAAATGACGCTTTAATATGCAGTAAGAACTTTTTGACGAGGTGGCAAAACATGATCGGGCCTTCTTTTGGCTTTCTCTGATTATGCCAATACCTTCTCCTGCCCTGAATTTTAATTTCAAGTAGTATATGCTCTCTACTATAGACATGAAAAAAAGTTTACCAAGAATCATTGAATAAGGTATCTTGAGATCTTCCACCAAGAACTCAACCATTGTAGATTTTGATAAGACTTGTCTCTCTTTGTAATTGGTAGTTATAATGTACCTAAATGGTAGATGTATGATTCCCCAAAGCTGTGTAGAACCATATCTGCTAGTCTTAATCTCAAGTCTTAAATACTCAAAGAATCCAAAGTTTTTTTAAAAATAATATCAGTTGAACTTCTTGTATCAACCAATATTTGACTGATTTGGATTATTCCAACTGTCAATGATATACCAATGCATCATCATGAAGATAATATACTTCTATCTCATCTTCATCCGTGAACATGATGGGGACTAAGGCGGTTTTTTGCTTCTTCTCGACTTTTATGTTCATAACATGTGCATCCGAAACAACATTGAGTAAAAGTATTTTGAATAATTTTTCTTTACCCTATTTGAGCTTCCTGCTAACGTAGACCCGTCTAAGATTACCATTATTTAATGTTCATGTCCTTCTTCTCGTTCAACCCTCTGATTTGGGGCTCCAATCTCTTTCCCATTATCTGCTACAAAATTTGTCAGGTAGTTATTCCTAACAAGAACTTCAATTTAGTCATTGAGATTGAAACATTCATCCATTAGATATCCAATATTTTAGTAAAATTTGAAAAATTTGTTCTTTATGCTTCCACTCGGTTTTAATTTTATTGAGCGAGGTTTCATCAACAAAGTTCCCCGCCTTTTGATTTCTTAAAGAATTTGCGTGAGAAAAGTGCATTAAGCGATGTGAATCTCCTCAGTTTTTGGATGTGGGTTACCCTTCTCATATCATCCCTTCTCGTAGAGTGTTATCCCCTCAATGGGACATCATCTCTCATATTCCTTTCCCTGACTTGTTTCGGCACTCGACTTCTTTCTCTGTCGAATTCTCAAAAATTTTCCCTGTCATCTTACCTTCTCTTATTGTCAGATTTTGGGAAACGCATTTTGTCACATAAGGATGATTCCAAAGTTTTTTCTTCTTTCATCTTGAGGATGACCTGATCCTCAATTTCTATATCATCTAATAACTTCTTCTGAGCCATTTCATAAGTGGTGATGGACGACTTACGAACAACATACCATCTCCAGTCTACGCGTAAACCTTTCCTAAGACCTTCCAATACCAACGGATGATAATAAACTCACAACTTCATCACCTCATCATAATATCTCTTAACAAAATTTCTGAGGCTTTCTCATCATCCCTACTTCATCAACAACAATAAGCTTGGAGTTTTCATACTAGTAACTACTCATCTAAACTCATTGGTGAATACTCCATACAACTGATCAAAACTGTGGATACTGTTGGGATCAAGCTTGTAAACCACTTCTTTGCTTGTTCTTTCAATGTCAACGGGAACAAGCGATACATCTGGTATTCATTTAGTCATTGTATCAACATTATCTCCCTAAAGAAATCCATATGAATAGATTGATAAGTTTTCCTCGTAAATGGAGTTATTTAGGGCATCTTAAACTTCCTGGGCAAAACAAGGTCTAAGATTCTCTAGGAAAAAAATGGACTTATAATGAAATCTTAAACGGGATGTTGGTTCAGCACTCCTTATCTGATCCTATCTTTTTTGACTTTCCAAATCTTTCACTAATCTCCTAACATAGGCTTCGATATCCTCGATTCCTCCAGCTTGCCTCTTACTTTCTTCACCCCAAGATTCACTTCACTTAGAGCATTCTCTCTCCTTTTAACATTTTTGATTAAGGACTCTTCTCAGGTCTTATGTCTTCCAGGCTTAAGCTGTATTCTGACCTCTATTTGTGACTTATCAATAGGCTATTTGACAAGTACAAGGACTTGGGGCGAGGTTCGCCAATGATCTTGAAAAGAATATTGTTTGTCTTTGAGCATTTATGGCCTTTTTGAAGGGAAGTTAGGGATATTCCCATTTTCTTTTTTCGCAGTAGTATTCCTCCTCTTGAAGATATTCTATTGGGGATTTTCTTCATGATTTTTTATTAACTTGATGTTATGAGTGTTGCTTTCCACTGCTTTCGATGGTGCAGCCACCTTCTGTCCAAAAAAACCACTTTAAAGTATTCTCTTCATCTTCGCAATTTCCTTTGCCAGCATCTGGATTTACTGGGTTTCTTCTGCATGTTTTCTTTTGATGTTCTTCAACCTTGAGATCCACTGAGTGACTTTTCCATCACCTCTCTTGAAGGCATTTTAGTGTGGAGACAAAGTTTCTAAATGGGAATTGCAATTTACGTCACTAAGGGTTGATTGCTGTTAATTATGATCCAATTTAGTTGCAATTGTTACTTCGAGATAATTTCTTTCTGAATTTCCTCTCACCGTCGTACATTTCTTAGTTGTGTAAATTCGTGTTAATATCACGACTTTTCTCGCAATCATTGTTATTTTAGCTTTTTATTCGTTTCTCTACAGAGGGTGTCAGATGTTGATGCAGTAAAATTTTTTCTAGAATTCTATATACAAAAACAATCTTCTTTACTTGTTCGATTGCTGTTTCACCTAAAATCACATAAGATATCGATGGTAAAGCTGGTGATCCAGCGAAAACCCTTTAATGCTGAAGGTAGGGTTTTACTTTTGTATGTGTTTGATATAAATTAATGGTAGCAATTTAATAACGAAAACTTAATATTTTGTATCTCTCTATATTCTATTATGCTATGTTGTATTGTATCATGCATTTTTTTTTTTTTTTGCGTACCTAGTTACTTTCAACTTACTTTTTATAAATTGTTCCGTCCTACTATCATTATATCTCTCAAATTCATTATAATTCTAATGAATCATAATCACAAACTTATTAGTATTTTAGGGATCATGGAATCATAATCTCAAACATATTAGTATTCTGAAGATCACGGAATTTTAAGCCTTATTTGCGAAATACATTTACTAGGCTACAAGTCCTCCTTTATTTTGGAAAAGTCTGAAAATTTTAAACTTCACCGCGGTTAGAACTAACCACTGACGAGATATCTCGAAAATCTTACGTTTCATCTAAGACCTTCTTTTTTTAAGAATAGTATCAGATTTTGATGACTTACTTGAAGTTCTTACTATAATATACCTGAAACCTTTATTAGGGAAGAAGATATCGAGTTTTAATGTGTAGATCTAAAATCTTTGATTGAATTTAGGAAGTCTCGGGCCAAGTCACACCTGAGATTCTCGTTATGTCATGGTCGGGATTTCTCTTACAAAGACAAGCTTCGAATTCTATTTATCTTTTGTGAGACATTTGCTAGTGATTAAGGTCTTGGTACTGTGTTATACCTAGTAAGTCCAAGACCCATTGGGCTTCTTTCGTACTCCAGGCCTTTTCCCAATCAGTTATAAATATTATATTAATAATTGTTTAATGTTTATTTAATTTTATGATATTATTTTATTTACCTGATAAAATAAAATATTAAAATTAATAATATAAATATTTAAACAATAACATTAATTAAAATATTTTATTAATAACATAAAATATAAATTTATTAGTTTATAAATAGTTGTTAATATATAATAACTAAATTTAGATTAATATTTAATTAATTTTTATTTTAATAATTTTAATTAATAATATAAATATCAATGTGAAAGTAAATACATATTTATTTTAAAATTAACTAATCACTAAAGTAATTATAACAAATAAGACAAAAATAATAACAATATAATTTTATTAATTGAATTTATTAAAATCTACCTATTTAAATTTTTATTTATTTTATGATTAAAAAATCAATTATAATTACAATACTTGTAAGTCAAATAAGTTAATTTGAAAAATAATTATCTATTTTTAATAAATAGGCCTGTAATTCCTAATGAAATGACAAAACTACCCTTAATATTAATTTGAAAAAAAAAAAAGAAAAGAAAAGAGATAAAAATTTTACTCAAAGTAGTGCTCCTTCAGAATTCAGACCTACACTATATTATAATAAACGTTATAATAAATACACCATCCAAATGGGCTGCGGCCCATCGAGCACATATGAAGAATATTTGGTTAAATAAGGTAGGCCTGACTCATTATTTGTAGGGCTGGTAAAACCGCAGAAAATTGTCAGGGAAACTGGGGTCGTTAGCTGACAACAAAATCAGCATTTTCTTTTAAAAGGAATGATTAGTGGCCTTTTTATAAAACGAGCAAAAATGATGAGCCGTAAAGAGTTTAATGATGAACCATTAGTTTTAATAATTATTATCTTTTTAAAAAAAATTTACGTCTAAATACATTAAAAATATATAATATATAATATAAAAAAGATTCAATGCATTGTAGCGAAATTCAAAAGGAACAATAAAACGATAATTATATTGAAATTGGTTAATTATATTTTTATTCTTTTCTTCTTTTAAGGTCCGATTCCAAATCCAAAACAGTGAGATAAATGATTGATGATTGCCCTTTTTGGTTGTTTCTCTTATTTGTAAGTCTATTAAAGTAGCTTTTCTTGTATCAATTTTACACATAAAATTAAAGGTAAGAATGTAAGATGTTATCATCCCTAATTGTATTGATCGGTCAACTATCATAGCTCCTAACTTGCCGCTTGATTTTGAATTCGCAGCAGAGGAGAGCGTACCCCATGAACTGATGGTCTGCTACTTCATTTGAAAAAGACAAGATTGTCCTGTATCACCTCATGATTCGACGAGGATACATCCGTAAATTAATATATTTTCAATTTCTTTATTCAGTTTAAATTTCAAAAAAAAATTATAACTAATGAATAGGCTATTTAATTGACTTTTTTGGGCAGCAAAATCGTACGGATTTTATTTAGTGTGGCATCAGTGTGTTTGGTGGCTTTCTTTAATTTGTTCGTTAGGAGAGGAATGTCCGTTCAATTTAAGATAAGATCTAACTATTGAAGAAATTAAATTTAAAAACCAGCGGTTATCTGACCCACCCGTTCAAACAAATTCGGATCCTTCTCCCTAACACGTCAACACTATATAAGGACATTTCAATGATCTCTCTCTCTCTCTCTCTCTCTCTCTCTCTGTATTCGATTTTTTTGTTCTCTCTCCTTCCATTTCATGTCTCCTACTCTCCTTTGCTCGCAACGAGAATCTCGCCCTTCTCTTCGATAATTTAAAACAAATCATTTCTGACATAAACTAGGGTTCCGATTAATATATATATATATATATATTTTTTTTTTGTTTAAAACTTTCCTTCTCATTCTTCGAGAAAGTTTTGAGAGAGGAAACCGAAACCAAATGGAATTTTGAAGCACTATGATTAGAACTTTCTCTCTCATTTTCCGAGAAAAGTTCGAGAGAGAAAGTGCGAGAATTCTCAGCACCATTGCCGGTCGTTTGGTTTGATGTTTCATGTTTCATGTTGGAAACATCAAAACAGAACTCTCTCTTTTTTTTCTTTTTCTTTTTTTTTTTGTCATATTCAGCGAAATATGGTAGGCTGATAGATTGAATGACGCCGTTTCTATCTATCGTCTAGAGGAATTTTTTTTAAAGAAAAGACAGATAAAAACAAAACAGGAACTTTCTCTTGCATTTTTTTGTGAAAGTTTGCAGAGAAAAGCAATGGTGTAATTTGGTTTGTTTGCCTAGGACGTGGCATTGTAAGATGGATGAAGAAATGGAGGAATGTATGACGGAACCGATTGTGCGAGGAGAATTTGAAATTGATTTTGATTACGAGTTTGATGCGCCTCAATATTATGATTTCACCCAGCCAGAAACTCTGGCTAAGGATAGAGGCGCCGAGCTCTGGTTTGAATCCGCTACAAGTTATCCACCTTCACGTAAGCATTTGAATTGAATAATAACTAGATCATGTTCTGGTTGACATTCATCATTTATAGTATTGATTATTTTACAAGCATCGAATCTAAATTATTTTATTTGTCAATACTTTTTTCAGCTTTTGTTCTGAAGATGAACTGGAGATATAATAACCATGGGGATATTGCAAACGTTTCTTGTCATTCTAGAGCTGAAAGCACGAGTTACGTTGGTGATGAATACAATAATGAGACCGTTTCTGAAGCTTTTGCCACTGATGATAATAACAGAGGTATATATCAAGAACTGTTTTTTCTCGTCTTGTATGGAGTCATAGTTTGTTTTATCCCTTTTTCTGTACGGTAATTTACTGTGGAAATGAAGAAACATCATTTCAGTTGTATTATAATCAATGTCCTTCTACCCAAGGGGGGTTTAATGGGTTGAAGTGAAACAATTACATGTAGTACAGTAGCAGGAGAAGCGGACACCACTGTGTCTAATCTTTTATATTGATTCTGTAATTTTGATATTAAGAGGCAAATTGAGAGGTCAGGATGCATGGACATGGATTGCCTAAAACAAGTCTCGAGAGAGAAGAACGGGAAATGGGAATTCACATGGCGTTGCTGCAATTGATGTTTGTCTTTGAGGGAAAGAAATTTTGTTGGCACATGGTGAAAAGAATGGGAGGTGAAGCGTGTTGGTGACTTTATTCGACAGAAGCGTATATTTTTTATGGAGGAATTGTGATTTTGCATTATAATATTTTGTTGTTAGATTTTAGGGAGTCTGATTGTAAACTGCTTGGCTTTGGCTCTTTGAGAATGGCCAATTTTAAAGGGAGGACTGTATATAAAACACCCCTCCTGGAAAACACCGTCCTAGTATCCTGCTAGGAGGGGTATGATGGAGGAGTTCTTGACAACTTAACGGGTAAAGGTGAAGTTGAGCCACAATCATTTGTTGCAGTTACTTTCATTTTTCTCATTATTTGTATAGGTTATATTGTTTCAGAAATATTTTTTCTTCTTTTTAACTATATGCTGTAGCATGTAACTGATGGAATTGACTAATGTTTATCCCACCATTCTGATTGCCTTGCTTTGATCACCTTATTTAACAGTCATATTTACTTCTGTATGCATATTCTCAATCTGGTTTACAGAGAACAAACAACGTAAACTTACTGAATATAAGTAATAATAGCCAGTGCAGTAGATTTCATACTGTTTCTTCATACCTGTTTTCTTTGTGTATATTGTCCTCCAGGGCTAGAATTATGTAATGACATGGATCAAGATGTTCCCAAATCCAAAACCAAGTCTCTGGTCAAGTCATCTCTATCAAGGAGTTCAACTTTGATGAAACCCACAGCAAGTTATTTGGCCAAGCACAGTCAACTTGAAGAAGTTCATTATAGCCATTTTTTGAGGTTGGTAACTTTTGATTTATGACCCTTGCAGTTTTCACTCGAAGATCCAGACAAAAGTGTTATTTTATTGAAACTAGCACAGGATTGTAAAGCATTAATTGTTTAGAAGTTGCTTGGTACTTTTGATCTCTTTATTTTTAAGACATTCTTTCCTCATTTCTTTGGTTATTCTTAACTTGTTAGGTCTCAAAAGTTGACAGTCAAATCAGACAAGAGTTCTCAGAATTCGTACACCACTGAAAATCAGGCTACTAAAAGACAGAAGCTGGAGGCTGGTTACTTACGAAAGGTGCACTAATTTTGGTGTTCAATATACCGGCACTTTTCAGTCACTTATGCACGTCTTAAATTAAAGAGTCTGGACATAAAATGGTGAATTTACTTTCTCTTAAATCATTTAATAATATTGTGATACATCACTCTGAGTGAAACTATAATTTAGGCCTTTAATTGTTATAAATTGGTTAATGGCTGTTGCGATTTCTTTAAAAAAAATTCATGGAAGGCTGAAAAGTGGAACATTAGGCCTCGTAAGATTTTAAGAGTTCGGATTCCAAATATCTTTACATACAGTATAATGTTTTTAATGAATGAGATACATTTTGAACCCGAGAATGCTTTGGTTTGGCATAATGGTGATTTTTTAGTTATAATGTGTTGTGCTCCTCCTAATCCGTCTGACAATGCTGCTCTGTTCACTTTGCTTGTTTCTTGTAGAGACTCGCTTTCTCAAAGCTATAGGTTTAAGCAAGTTCTCTAATATATACTGTTTTTTTTCAACTGCTGTATTCTACTAGAAAACAGTAATTTTTATTTAGTTTTTGCAGTGAAGTCTAATAAAAGCTCTTAAAAATTGTTGCTGTATGTGTGAAGCAGGTTTCTCATCTGAAGCATCAAACTCTTTTTCTACACAAGGTTCCTGTAAAGGTAATCTGTACTACTTGGGAAGTGGATGTCAGATAGTTTTGTCTGAGCACATCATTGTCATGTAGTATCTTTCAATGCTGTGAGTGGTTTTTAAACTACTTTGAGTTGATTTTGCAGGATGGGCTCCTTGATGTAAACTCTGTGCATGCTAGATCTAAAGTTACTATTCCTAGAGAACCTAATCTGGAAACAGCTCATAGGGCACTCAGACATAGGTAAATTTTCTTCCTGTCATTTTTAGTTGACATTTGTTGTTGCATATGGTAAGGTTACTAAGCTTTGCCTCAAGAGCTGCTATTTATGTTGTGTTTTCTGAATTTCAGGGCAAAGGTTAATGCAGAGTCAGGTGAACATGCAAAATCAAATGCATGTACCTTTAAAGCACTCACCTTGAACAGAAAAGTAAGTACTTTCAATTAGTAAGATATAGATTTTATTGAATTTAGTAGGAACCATGGATTTTAAAAGAAATTGCCCTTATATTTGAGGTACAGTATGTGATCTTTCGCTATAACGTTTTTGGGTTTGACAGATTCTTGAGGCTCGTTCACTGCCTACCCTCAAAAAGAGCACATTACAGCCACCTGAGTTTCAAGTAATTTCCAAACATGTTTTAATTTGCCTGTTCCTTTTGTGATATAAGCATATTCATCGAAGAAGTTTTGTGAAATAAGTTTGCTGCATATCTTTTGGCTTAACACAAACTTCACTGCTCAACAGGTGTTTCAACTGAAAACATCTGAGAGGGCTAGGCAATATGCATCTAATAATTTAGCTGTTCAAAAGGTAATTTAAGGATCTCATAATTGATGTAATATGCTTCAAAAACTTTTCTTTTGAATCTTATGCATAGTTTTAGTAATAAATCTTGCAATTTCTTTCTTATATGCATGCTACTATAATGTTGGAAACAGAAAGTGCCTTTGATAGTTGAAAGCTAATGATCTCCTCATTACAGGCCGCAAAAGTGCACAATTATGATTCTATCTCTCAAAATGAAACTAGAGCGTCCAGAAGGTAATGGTGCCTTGTATTTTGCTTAAGCTAGTTTTGAAGTTAAAGATGCAAAGATTCTTTTGCACCCAACAATACTCCCATTGTTTCTAGATGCACTCTTTTCTACATTGCGCATGGCTATAAGTTTCATCTTACTTTTGATTTCTGCATTGTGTCTAGGAATTACAATTTCCTTTTCTCTTGTAATAAGCAATCGCAAATGAACTGTTAACTTCTCTCCTTTAGATAATACATTCCATTTTATCATTATCTTTTTCGTAAATGCAATTGGGAACCTCATCTTTTAGGCATTTTGAATAATTTTCTGTCATTTGTCTTTCTTGTATTCTTTGAAATCCTAACTGCTCTTTACAGAATTATCATTCTATTGATTATGATTGCTTTATAACATTGTTATTCTTGTTGTGCAGACTGAACTCTGTTGATGCACTAAAGGAGGAGAAATGTGAAGCAGTTCAAAAAATTAAAGCTAACCCTGGCAATAAGAAGGTGATGTGAATATTATGTTTAGATGTTATTATTGACATTGTTTCTGTGGAGATACTAATTTGTGGAGCCATACTATTACTTGACACAGATCTGTTCTAGTAAAGAAGAAAATGGTGTCTTCCGGATTATCAAACAGGAAACCACTGTTATGGTAATTGACAATGGTACCTTTATTCTCAGTCTTTTATATGTTATTAATTACTGTACATGACACTTTTCTCTGTTAAACCATGCTCTCATATTTCCTGCTAGGATTACAATTTTACAACAGAAAAGGGATTTTTGAATGAGCCACCTGCTGAACTATTTAGTGAGGTAAGATGGGATTTAGTTCTTCTGTACTTGTCATTAATGAGTCCTAAATTGGATTATATCCCCGCTGCATTTCTTGATTTCATGATTGTTGTGTGGATATATTTTTCATGACCCTCTTCTTGGCATGATATTCAGCTTTCCTTGGCATCTGTAGTGCAAACCAACTTAAAATCTCGGTCGAAGATGCCTTTGGTCACTAAGGTTAGTGTATACATTAATTTAGATTCGGAGCATTATTGTTAATAATAATGTTTGTATTTGTTATTCTTATTGATATACAAGTGCTTTCATTGATTGAATTTAGTGCTCAAAAGAGAATGCACCAGGATCCTTCCTTCTAGAACACGAGGTATTCTAGTAAGCTCCTTACATTTATTGATATAATATGCAAAAAGTTCCTAGTTAATTGCCTGCAAAAAACTTGTCTCTGAGAGAATACTATGATGGTTTGGGTATAAATTTACTGTTAGTACTTTTTCTGCAATAACCATAAACTAAAAACACCCAATTTTGTGGATTTAGATGGTCAAAGAAAAATCTCATAGGTTTGGTCGGAACCGGTATCAGTGTGGGAATGAATTGAGTGATAGGAGGATTACTGAAGGTGGATTGCGGTTCAACATTAACAGGTAGTCACCATTTCTGAAGTTATTTGATGTGGTATGCCATTTGATCTTCGTCTCAAAATTCGAAAGCCTGTCTTCTTACTCTATGAGTTGAATAAGCAAATTATAGATTATGACATACCACCAATTCCTTCTTTGCTATTTCTCCAAGATTGGTCCCATTCACATGGTTTAGTTCTTCATTTTTCCTTGTATGTAAATAAGTACGGAGAATTTTCGTTGATTCTTGTAGCAGGAACTTGGATATACGTTGAGAATAGAGCTGAAAGTCTTTCCTTTTTGAAATGAGACAATTGTTTCAAAAGAAATTTTTGTTGTGTATCAACTATGCAAAGGAAATAAAAATGTCCTAAAATGTTTCGGAGGCCAGCAATGTACAGCATATCTTTAAAATTATAGATAAGTCAGCTTTTATTTTTATTGGGTTTCTGTCAAAAATGGCCCAATTTTCGAGCTCAGTAACAAATTTAGTCCAACTTAGAATTTTGTTAAGTTTAATGTTAAACTTCTCATTTGCACAAATTATTCTTACCATGTAAGTTGATAAAGACTATTCCTGAACAAAGTGTAAAAACAGTTGTAAATATTATAAATTTGAAATTGGACTATAAATATCAATAAAGTTGAAAATTGAGCCATTTTCATCAAAAACCCAATTTTGTTTTTATTTCATGTATCCGGTAAAGCTATGAAGCAATGTGGCACAGCAGTTGTAATAGTACTCATTCAGACTTTACTTTTTTCTGGTGAGCGATCCTTGATGAACCACAGGATTCAGTTCAATTTTTTCTTTTTTAAATATTGGGAAAAGGTAAACCAAACTCTTTCTATTTCTAACGTTAGCGAAGTTTAAATTCTAAATTTTTCTATTTTAAGAGATTTATAAGTTGAATCAAATTAGTACTCATCATTTAAAGTATGAAATAGAAAAATTTTAAAATAATTAATATAAAAATTAAAAATATAATATAATTATATAAAAAATGATAAAATTAATAATTTAGAATAAGATAAGATAAAATATGATAAAATAAAATAAAATTATATGGCAAGATAAAATTATACATATAATTTTATTTTTAGAATTATTAAAAATTAAACAAAATAATTAATTATTTAAAATAATATCAAAAATAAATATTTTAAATTATTTATAAATTATTTTTTAATTTAAAATATTTATCTTATTATATTTTATGTTATTTCAAGAGTTGTTATTGTATAAAAATTTTTATTATTTATAAGCATAGAATAATTTATGTAAGTCTCGTATAATTTATCTTTTAATGTGAAGTTGTTCCTAAACATGAGAATAAATTATTTTAATTTAATCTCATCCTTGTACCATGCACAAAACCGGTTTAATATGTATTGTGGTAAATTAGGGGTTGGCAGGCCGGATCAAATTTCAAATGGATTCAAAATTATTAATTTTAATTTAGTTCAAACCTATGTAAATGATTAGTTTCAATTCGTTGATTTTAACTAAGCTAAAATCATAAAAATTATTTGGGATATGTATTTCATCAACTTGAATTAAATTAAAAATATATATATTTAATTTTACTGACTCTTAAGTTTAAAAATAAAAATTATTTTCAAAAAAAATATATTAATTAAATATAAATAAATCATTATTATTAATTACAATAATAAAAATAAAATTTAAAATTATTAAGTCAGATCAATTTTTCAATCCTGTCTTATTATAATTTGGATTAGATTCAAAAGTCCCCACCCCTCAAACCCTAATTTGAAAATTAATTAGACAACATCTTTCAACCAAATTGTCCTAAAAAAATCATTAAATCGTCAGAAGTTAAACGCATGTTTTCCAAAATAACCGCACCTTCCGAGCATACTGAAGAGAAATAATGTGAATTACAATCTTTAATACCACTCTTGAACATGTTTGCAGGGTTAGTTTTGATGACAATGCAATTAAATGTGAAAGCTTTAGGCTTTCACACACTGCCAAATACACTAATAAACTTTAACACCTTCTACTGACATAGATCAATGCTATGCAACCTTGATATCCCAATACAAATATAACGCAATAGTACAAAAATGTAAGTTAATTCACTACAAACTTCAAACATTGATCGATCCCAATACAAATTTCGTGGGATCTTTTGCCTGTATTAGAGGTTGCCTCCAAAAAGATTAATTTCCTAAGCTAGTCAGTCCAGAATGTACAAAAATCACTGATAATTAAACACATATACAACGTCTTCAAGGTAAACATCAGACACTTAACCCATGACCAAAATTTGGGATTCCACCATATATCCTGTGCTCATTCTTCCTTCCTGGCTGCAAGTGCAAAATTAAAGGAGCTACCACTTAAAGGGTATTCTTAGATATAACTTCACCAACCCGAACAAACCAATGAGCATAGGAGGAATTGTGCTCATGCTCAACTTGCTGCGGTAGAAGTTGTCGCTGCTGATGCCCTTTGTCAATCACAAATTTGGCATAGTCTATCTGCTTTGGAGCAGCCAAAGAAAGCTTTGTGGGTGGAGCTGGAAGAAGGGAGACCAGAACCCTTGCAACCTCTTGCATGGTTGGCCTGTCCGAAGGGTGGCGTTTAGTGCACAATAGAGCAAGTTGGAATGTCTTCCTAACATTGTTCAAGTCCATGCATGTGACCGAAACTTCTGGGTCAACAGCCTCCATTACCGTATTATCATCGGCCTTGGACAGTATCTGGATCATAAAACACATGCAAAACATTATGTCAAAAGACCTAACAAACTTAAATCTAATAGATGTTTAAAAATGTGGTGGCAGCCCAGCATGTTTCTCATTCCAGGGTTTTCCCCTTCAACAAGCACTCAATAGATATAGCCCCGAATGATCTAATTTTAAGAACACAGATCTTGTCAGAAATTATCACTTAATTGTTAAATCACCTAACCTGGACAATTAAGATCAAAAGAAAAGGAAAACTAGTATGGTAGGAGATTCGTACCAGTTGATGTAAGTTAGACTCGTTATCCACAGCCTTCTTCCCGGTCAGAATTTCCAGGAGTACAATACCAAAGCTATAAACATCTGATTTTTCATTCAGACGAGAAGTGCGAGCATACTCTGGATCAATGTAGCCAATTGTTCCCAAAACATAAGTTGAGGCATGAGCCATTGCAGTTGGTATGCGTTTTGCAATCCCAAAGTCAGAAAGACGAGCCTCAAAATTATCATCCAACAGGATATTTGAGGACTTCACATCCCTATGAATAATTCTGGGGTTGCAATCATGATGAAGATAAGCAAGTCCTTGTGCAGCTCCAACTGCAATCTTCAGGCGAGTTTCCCAGTCAAGTTTTACTTTCTTTGATGGTCCTGGTATACCAGCATCGGCCATTTTCAGAAGTAAAAAGGCAAGACAAAATACATAACAATTAAAATAAAGAATTTCCCAAGTAAATATTTTGTGCACTTGCCAACATTATGAGTATATCATCAAATAGCCTTAGGCGCAATGAAAGGGAATAATTAAGGAAAGATAACTAACCATGAAGGAGATCCCACAGAGAACCGTTCTCCATATAGTCGTAGAACAAGAGATTTCCATACGGAGACAAAGCATAGCCATGCAAGCTCACAATATTTCTATGTCTGATACTACCAATGGTTTCAAGTTCAGTTTCAAACTCTCGCAAGTTGTGAGGATACTGATTGTAAAGTCGCTTAATTGCAATTGGTCGGGAGTTTTTCAGCACACATTTGTAAACTGTGCTAGATGCACCATACCCTATGATATACTTCTCACTCAAATTCTCAGTGCTTCTCATTATATCATCAAATGTGTGAATAGCCATATCCATGTGAAGAATCACAAGCTTGGGTGGTCCTGGTTAGGAAGGAAATCAACCTTGAGAATTTGAAGATACAAATGTTGCAAGTAAATACCAAGGCAAAGACATACCTAGCATAGATTTTTTGGTTCCATTAATTAACTGTTGCTTCTGTTGATTGATTTTGTACACAGCAATTCCAACCATCACGAACAATGTGATGAAGCCCAATGTCATACAGACGACAGCAGCTCGGGAGAACATAACTGCACAGCAGGACAGCTCATTAAACAAGAAAAAAGTTCTCAACTTTATCCCAATGAATATATAGAAAAACCAAAGCTCTGATAACATAACAAAAGATTTCTGAAAGATTAAGTTGATACCTCTGGATTTCGGCACTGATGGACCACATATTGATCCTACCCAATTGCCACACAATAGTGGATTTCCAATGAAGCTGGTGAAAATATGAATGATTATTACAAATCAAAATTACAACAGATGAACTTACTTTTCTGCATACCTATTTGGAGAAAACCGTGAGAAGTTTCTCATTGGAGGTATAATCCCTGACAAATTGTTATAGGATACATTCCTGTGTATAGAAATTAGTTGTTAGCAAGACTTCATAAAATACAGCAATGGAAACTGAAGTCCAGGAAATATCTCACAAATTAGACAGACTGAAACAATTGGTAAGCTGATCAGGAATCTCTCCATGCAAATTGTTATTGTTCAATATCCTGTCATATAATTTCAACTCAGAATGATATCAGGTTGTCATCACCTAAATATGTTAAAGAAAAAACGTTTCAACTATGAGCATACAAGTCTATGAACTTACAGAGAAATAACATTTTGCAGCTGACCCAATTCTGCAGGAATGCTACCAGACAGTTTGTTGAACGACATATCTCTATAATCCACAGAGAGAAGAAATATTTAAAAAAAAAAAAAAAGAGTATTGCATTTCCATACAACTACACATTTATTAGAATAACCAACTCACATCGTCTGTATGCTTCTAAGGTTTCCAAATTCTGCAGGCAACGGTCCATTGAGATGATTCCTACTCAAATTTCTGGCCAAAGGCAAACCATCAGTAAATTACTGTACTAATGCAAATAAACAGAACAAATCCAAATTGAAGTATGCTTTAGTTGCAGAATTACAAGGTGAGCAAGTGCTCCAGATCACCAATTGAAGCAGGAACAGGTCCAGAGAAATTATTGCTAGAGAGATCCCTGAAATCAGGAACAAACATAAGCTTCTAATATCTGACAATAATAATAGACAAAAAACACATCCGGGAAAGGAACTTACAGCGTATCAAGATTAATAATTCGTCCAAGCTCAGTGGGTATCCTGCCTTTGAAGTTGTTCTTTGAAAGGTTTCTGATCATCCAACATATTTGATTCAATTAAGTTAATATCCAAGAAACACTTTGTGACTAAAAAGACATCTCTAAACCCAATGATCAGAACGTACAGGTAAGTCAAACTCTCCAAATTCCGGAAACTAGATGGAATAGACCCAGTTAAATGATTACCATGAACATTGCTGTAAAATAAAATCAAGAATCACATTCAAATAAACGAAGTGAGACGAAAGATCATAAAGCAAGCTTAAGGGATTGACGGGTATTAAGATAATTAAATCATACAACTGATTCAATGCTGTACAGGAACTGATATTATGCGGTATCGGTCCTTCCAGATTATTGTCCGCAAGGTTCCTAGGTCATAAAGGACAAGTTAGTGAGTAACCACAAAATGAAAAAAAATATATCATACAGCAAACAGTGAAGACTCACAACTCAAACAACTGTTCTAGCTTCCCCAGCTCAGCTGGAATCGTCCCAACAAGTTGATTGTCATGCAATTGCCTACAAAATAATCATCTCGTCAATAGCATGAACCATATATAAGCATATTATATTTATGTAAAGTGGGAGATTGCTCACAAGTAGCTAAGCTTTGACATATTTCCAAGCTCTGATGGAATCGGTCCAGTTAGCTTATTACCATGAAGATATCTGGTACAGCAAACAAATGTACTAAGACACAGAAAATACAAGGAATAATATTATAAATTTTTAATGCAGTCAAACTAACAGTTTTCCAGTGTATGACAAATTGCCCAGTATGGCCGGGATTGGTCCAACAAGCTCATTCTCACTCAAATCCCTGGAGAAAATGCAGCAAGGAAAGTCAATATAATTCAACGAGAGCTAAAAGCAAACATAGAATTTTGGAGAAACTGAGAACATTTATACTCACAATACAGCTAAAGCCTGCATTAAGCCAAGGACTTCTGGAATTTTCCCTGTTAACTTATTGCCCTGCAGTGATCTAACCAAACAACAACAGGTAAATTACCATTATTTATGATATGCAAAATGAATTCACAAATTCAGTTTAAATTTTTTGAGAAACAGCATTGAATCAAAATATGAAGGAGAAAGGCTTACAAAGTTGCCACTTGCAGGAAGCCAATATTGTATGGTATCTCCCCAGCGATCTGATTATAGGATATATCCCTGAAGTTCTCGTGATCAAAAAATTAATTTACATAAAAAGGGTGATGCATGAAAATTTGAAGTAATCTGTAGTAGTTGACATACAATATTTCAAAGCTTGTGCAGTTACCAATGCTCTCCGGGATTGTTCCAGTAAGATTATTTCCTCTAACATCACTGAAATAAAAGGAATTAGGGATCCAATAATTATCTTAATAACAACATATCCATGCAAAATAAATTCAAGATTTACTAACAAAACGCTGGATACTTACAAGTACCACAAGCCAGTCAACTGGCACATGTCAGGGGACAGAGCTCCACTCAACGAATTGCCCCTTAACCCACTATAAGCACGAAACCAACAACAAAATGTGAGATCCTATGCTTCCACGACATTTTACATTTATGTAACCAGAAAAGTATTTGTAAGCATCCTTTACAAAAGGAAAAATGATAAATAAAACATATAGAAAATTTTCATAGTCCGCTTGAAGATTCAAGATTGTAGAAATAAATGGCAACAGACAGGGAACACTTTGGTCAAATGCCTAATCTGACCAAATTGTAGCCTTTATTACTCACAGGTATTGCAATACTTCGTTCCAATATATTAGCCTGGGTATCTCACCAATGAGCTGATTTCGAGCAAGATCACTGAAATCACATAAGATACCAAGTGCAAGTGAGGAAACTGAAACTTGTTTTCTCAATTTATGATGACCGTATGTATAACACAATGATTCCATAAGCAAAGCATAACTCACAGAGTTTTTAGATTTGGAATCTGAGTTAGAGTTGAAGGAATAGGACCAGTAAGCTGATTGTTCTTCAAATTCCTGCATTGAAATAATCGAATTTCACTCAATTATCTACCATATAACTCAAATAAATCTTAACACAAACAAGGAACCACGGAGAACTCGCTCAATCAAACTTACAATAATTCAAGCTGCTTGAGCTTTGATATTGAAAAAGGTATGTCTCCGTATAAACCATTTTCAGACAAATCCCTATATTATGCAAGCACAAGACACTGATCAACCACAAATCCTCACAAAATGTAAGACAAACAACAGAACTACTAAACATAAATAGAAAAGGAGAAATGAGGGGAAAAAAGGTTCGGAAATTTTACAGAAAAACAAGAGAAGCACAGTTCCCAATCTCATCTGGGATCTGACCCGTTAATTTGTTCCCCTGAAAATCTCTGCCAAATTTAAACAAAGAAGAACGACATTAGACATCACATTTTACCACATAGCTGTAGTAATCAAAGTTCGCGATGTTTTATGGTTGAAAGAAAAAAATATGAAGGCATACATGGACTGCAAATTTCTTAAATCTCCAATGGCTGGTGAAATCTCTCCACCCAGATTCAAGTTTGACAGGTTCCTACATTTAACGTGCATCAAAGAAAGAAAAATTCAAGCTTAAGAAACCCCGTTATTGCATTGCACTTGCAAGTCAATATAAAGAAACAATATATTAAGCAAGTAGTAACTCGACACAATAACATTTTAGAGGAACTTAACATACAAAGAAACAACAGAGAGGCTGACGTTGTCGCAAAAGACACCACGCCAAGAACAGAAATCGCTGTTGTGTATATCGTCCCAGTCCAGCAACACATTGGCTAGATTTCTAAATGACGCCTTAATCGACATTAAAGCTTGCCCTGCAACCCATCATTTTGATTATCCTTTAGAAATTGGAGCAATCTCTTGAGAATATATTAAGCCAATTACGAGATAGGAAACAACTAAAACTTGGGCGACAGAGAGGAAGTCGTTTCTAAACAAATAAATGAGCTGACTCACATTAAGTGAGGAATGTAAAATGCCAGGACTAGAACAAAATTAAGATTTCTTTAAAGGTAAAAGCTTTTGATACTTGATTTTCTGTAGACAAACTTATCAAAACATGGAAACAACAAAACTTGGCTGCCATTATACTATCCACTAAAGAATTTTAGAAACCATTTTTTTACTGTCTTTTTTTGCACTTTCACATCCCTGAGCCGGAAATGGTCACTCGATTAATGTAGTATACAAAAAAAAAAAGATTCCCAGAATACAACAGTTTTCATGCACTTCAGAGTTAGAAGCAAGTTCTAACATTCCAAAGAAGGAAACCAAAGAAATCCAAATAACAAATGGTAAGTTCTAAAAAACCAGAACCAACGTTCATAAAAACCAGAAGTTGCGGAAAACAAAAACCCAAGTAATGTAAAGATTAAAGATTAAAGATTAAAGAGACGAGAAACCTTCGTCGTTGAGCGGAGCAGCTGTAGAACTATGAAGAAAAAACACCGCCATTACAAGAAAATAAGCGAGTTTTCTCTTGTCTCTTTCTAAAAACACTTCCATTTTTTCACACAACTCCAAACACAGAGTAATAAGAGAGCAACAACCTCAAGAATGCAAGTTCAAGAAAAACGAGAAGATGCTCACGAGTGAGCTATATGCGATGATTGAGTGAAAGGCTTTATGAAAGAGAGAGAAATAAAGCTTTAGCTTTGGTTTCTTCTGTCTCCATAGTTAGTTTCGAAAACAGAGAAAGAGTAAAACAACAGGCGTTTAGCGTGAGCTGCAAGGTTAGACTGAGCATAGCTGTTATGAAGAGAGAGAATGTGTACAGCTTAGCTTTAGCTTGCTAAGCAGCGGCAGCAGCGGCAGCAGAAGCAGTAGCAGAGAGATGATAGAGACAAGGACGATTATTAACGGCGGTGAAGCGACGTTAGAGACTGACTCACAATTATTATTATTATTATTATTATTATTATTATTATTATTTAATTTTTGATTGATTTAATTTAAAGGTTACAGCGGCCGTCATTCGTACTACCATTTTCCAAAGTTGTTTCATTTTTTTTGACAGCTATAACAGTATATTTATAGCGGCGTACTCAATCACACGCGCTGAGTTAATTGCGCGTGGAGAGTGGGACGATCGGACTTTTCTCGGATGTGGACTTTCCAGTTTCTAATGGTCAAAACTTTTAAAATCGGATAAAATACTAACTGTTTTTCTATTAAATTTTATATTATATTTTAATAAAATTTATCAATTAATTATATATTTTATGATATAAAAATAAAAAAAAATACAATATAAACAAAAAAAAATGTTAAGGATACATTTGTTTCGTCTATAATTTAATGTAATTACACAGTTTTAGTATATTTATCTAATTACATAATTACACAATTAATTATTTAATTAATACAATTGGACTCTATTAATTATACAGTTGAGTTTTTATAGGTGAAAATTAGTAAAATTACACAAATTTTTTTAATTTTTATAATTACAAAAAAATATTTTTTTTTTACGTTGTCAACTTTCTAAAACTTTGTTATATTATTTTTTTTATCCTGTTGCATCGTCTTTCATCTACTTTTCAAAATTGCTTTACATCAATAACGATCTATGTATACTCGTACAAATTTTTTTTATTATTATTGCATTTGTACTATATATGCATATATATATATATATATATTGTTAACACCATATTGTTAATTTCTCTCTATGCACACATATTTCCTACATATATTATTTAAAAATATATATATTGTTTTAATGGGTAGCTTTTCTATTTGTTATATATTTTTTTTAAACTATTATCCTGTAAGAATATATACATATATACATATTAATTTCTTATAAGTATATTGTCTAAATATCGATCATACTTGTCGACTTGACCTTAATTGGGAACATTATATCATTATATTAAATAACAAATAATCAAATTGTTAAAGCTGAAAAATCATACACCATATGCCATAAAAAAAAAAAAACAACAACAACAACAAGGTTAGGTTATACTAGCATGTTTTATACTTCGTAAGTAAATTTGAGATAATGCATACTTTGAAAAAGACACGAAAGGAGAATTAGAAGATTCTGATAATTTATATGATATTGATTCAGATGATGATGAACTTGGTGAAGCACCAACAGTTATTGATAAACAATATATGGGTAACCTCAAAAATAAGATAGCTTATCAAATGTGAAATATTAGAGCAATTAGATATAATTGCATATCATATGTGACTTATATTTTTATTTTATTCAACAAACTAATAATTACATCTATCGATTATATGTTTGACTATTATATTTTTATAATCATGGATGCTATTCAATAACTTTTTATTGATTGATAAATTTTAATTGAGTTTACGATTAATGAACTTGTGAATATACTATATATGTTACATATTTTGAGTAATTTTTTGATCATGTATTATGTATTTATTATATATAATATATATTTTAAGCATATACAATTTATATAATGTGTATAAAATTATATTATATTTTTTGAGTCTAAATATATATATTTAATAATTTATTAGTAATTAAAATTTATTTTCATACTATTTTTACATTTAAAATAGTTAATTTTATAATTAAATTGTACAATTATACAGTATACTACCAAATATAACGTTGCATAATTACATAATTGTAGTCAAATATGACTGTGTAATTGTACAGTTTGCCAATTACACATTTGCAAACAAACAAATCCTAAAGTATCATAATTTTAAATAAAATAAGTTTAAAATTTATTAAAAAAATTCAATTAAAATAATTTTTAAATTAAATAATTACCAATTATTTAACCTCATTAAACTATTATATTATTTATTAGCACTTTTGTCGTGTATATGCACATTACATCTTTTTTCTTTGTTAATGTATCTGTCACATATATATATATATATATATATATTGTTAACACCATATTATTGATTCCTCTCTATGCACACATTATTTATGCATATATTATTTAAAATTACATATATTGTCTTAGTGGGTAGCTTTTGTATTTGTTATTTTTTTTTAAACTGTTATCTTTTAAGAATATATACATATCAATTTCTTATAAGTATATTGTCTAAATATCGATCATACTTGTGTACTGGACCTTAATTAAAAACATTATGTCATTATATTGGAATAACAAATAATCAAATCGTTAAAGCTGAAAAACCATATACCACGTGTCATTAAAAAAAAAAAAAAACAATGTTAGGTTATGCTAACATATTGTATACTTCATAACTTCATTTGTAAGTAAAATTGAGATGATACATAATTTGAAAAAAACACGAAAGGAGAATTAGAAGATTCTGATAATTTATATGACATTGATTCAGATAATAATGAACTTAGTGAAGCACTAACAAATATTGACAAGCAATATATGGGTAACCTAAAAAATATGACAGCTTATCAAATGTTAAATATTAGAGCAATTGTATACAATTGCATATTATATTTGACTTATATTTTTATTTTGTTCAACAAATTGATGATTACATCTATCAATTATATGTTTAACTATTATACTTTTATGATTATGAATGCTATTCGATAACTTTTTCTTGATTGATAAAATTTAATTGATTTTATGATTAATGAATTTGTGAATATATTATATATTACATATTTTGAGTAATTTTTTGAATACGTATTATGTATTTATTATATATAATATATATTTTAAGTATATACAATTTATATAATGTATATAAAATTATATTATATTTTTTGAGTTTATAATATATATATATATATAATAATAATTTTATTAGTAATTAAAATTTATTTTCATACTATTTTTACATTTAAAATAATTAATTTTATAATTAAATTGTGTAATTACACAGTGTACTACTAAATATGACATTGGGTAATTACATAATTATAGTCAAATATGACTGTGTAATTGCACAGTTTGCCATTAACACAGTTGCAAACAAACAATGCCTAAAGTATCATAATTCTAAATAAAATAAGTTTAAAATTGATTAAAAAAATTCAATTAAAATAATTTTTAAATTAAATAATAACCAATTATTTAACCTCATTAAACTATTATATTATTGGTTGTACTCTTAAAATGTCATTGAGTATATTAAACTAACTCAAAATTATAACACTTTATTTTTATATAATTTGTGAATCAGTCATAGTTCATTTTGTTAAATTTATTAATATGGAATCGAGCTATGATATATTATATGTACTTTCCATTTAATTTTTTATTACTTAAAATTTAAATTATATCGTATAAAAAGTTAAAATAGGATCAAAATTTTATTTATTTTAAGTTTTTATATAGGATATTTTAAATTTTTATTTTTTATTTTAAATTTTTATATAATATATTATAAATTTCAAGTAACAAAAAATTTGAATATAAGGTACATCCTATGTATTATAGTTAAATTCATTAATATAACCAATATTTGATATATGTATTGCATTATATAATTATTGGATCATGCAATTTTTAAATAGGATATTTTCACATACCTCCCTTAAGGTTTGACAAAATCAAACAAAAATGTAAATTTTTTAAAAACTAATTGAAAGTATTGTCAATACTAAAATAGTTATATTTAACTAGTGGATCGACTTGAAAAGAGTAATTTTGACTTTTTATATTGCAAACAAAAATAAACACTTTCTGCCCTCTCTTATCTATATTTTATCCGAAAAAACAAAAATAAACACTTAAACAAAAAAATATATATTCAACAAACAAGGAGATGATATTAACGAATGATACATGGGGCATAACGCATGCAATTTCAGCTCCTCCGTTGAGGCCCTTTCACAGATTGATTTCTCATCCTAGAAATCAACTAGTTTGAGCTTTGTATTGGGTTGTTGGAGTTTCACGTCTTCTTCCGAAAACAAGAATCGTAAGAACCCAAAAACCTTTTTGTTGTCTTTGTAGCAGTAACAATAACAATAACATTAGTACTTCTTCTTGTTTGGATTGGAATTGATGGACTCGCCATATCTCTGAAATCGAACAAGCTGAGAGCTATGCCTCTTTTTTCAAGGTACTCTTCTTTTGAAGAAAATATATTATTATTATTATTATTGAAGAAAATATAGAGAACAGAGAGAAGAATTGCAATACAAAATATAAAAGTAACCCTTTTAAAGTCATCGGGCAAATATAACTATTTTACCGTTAAAATATATGTTTTTTATTAATTTCAAAAAAATTGAATCTATGTGTAATTTTGATAAAGTAGAGGGGAGGTATGTGAAAATACCCTTTCTCAAATTGAATATTAACGAGGGAGAGTGTTTGCACGCGATGGAAGGGTGAGTGGAGGGAGACTGAGGGGTGTCATACAATTGAATTGATAGTGATAAGGGAACAATCAACGGCCTGTTTGGTTGGTTCAGTTGGTGTCAATGGAATTAAAAAAGAAAAAAAAAAAAAAGGCTAATTCCACACTAATTTTTGCTATGTTAAAGATTTCAGTTTGGCAAAAGCAATAATTCACCCCTAAGATCAAATCAAAAGCACTTTTTTCACTAGTCCTTCTTAAAAGCGCTTTAAAATTACTCCAACAATTATCAAACTAGTATTCAATAATTGCATTGCCTATGATATTAATAGCAATAAGTCTAAAAGCCTTCTAAGACCACCTAAGGCACGTGACATTGGCTTTGTAAATAATAAAATAATCATCATTGAAAAGGGTGGGTCGAAAAAACAAACAAAAGCAGCGATTCTGCTTCTGCTTCTGCTGCAAAAATAAGCACTTTAGCAATGAACAGTGGGTTCGTATAAAGCTGTCCATGCATGTCTCTTCGAGTGTTATATTTACTTGTTTTTATTCTATTTTTATCATTAATTTAATATTAAAGAACATAAATATTTAATTATGGGTTTTCCTTTATGTAATGGGCTAGGTGGGGTCCAATTTTCCTTTATCAGGATTGGACAGGACCCACATCCAACTTTGTTGTTCAAAAATCAAGATATATCTCTCCAGCCGTCTGATTATTCTGATTTGTGATCTGATCTTTGCTTTGTTGTTGGTTTCCAAAATTGCTGTCCGTTCAGTTGGATAAGATAACTTTGTTAGACGTGTATTTACTAGATTGCCCTTAACAACTTGTGAGATCGCCTCAGAAACCAAAAATCAATAGAATGCATGCATTACGTGCGGGGTAATCTGAAATGGATATTTGAGCCTAAACGGATCTCTGATTCGAGTGCTTTATTGATTTTAATTTCGTACAAAATTTTAATTATTTACATAATTGTCTACAACAAATTACTCAAATTTGTTATTTTTATAAAGGATGTAAAAAAAAGCAAGAGGCAACAACCGGCTGTTAATCCGCCGGCTGAAGCCGTCAACTGTACCACCGGCGTGACATCCGTTGTGGGACCCATCTCCTAGGACTCCCTGGCCCCTACCCTTTGGTGGGTCCCATACTACCAAAGGACAGAGCATTTAGTAAGCGGTTGGGATTGATGTGACTTTTGATTTTGGCTTTTTTAAGAGAGATGAAATGAAGCGAAGACTCCATGCATTTTATTATTATTATTATTTTATTTAATAAAAAAAATGTGTTTAATGACATTATAATAAAATTTTAGCAAGATCAAGTACGTGTATTAATTTCTTTGTATCGTGTCCAAGTATCAGTATTACTTGGCCAATTCTTCGGTCAACAGAAAAGTCAACGAGAGGAACTGTAGAGATATAAATAATAATAAAAAAAGAGATAAATAGTGGGTCCCCAGAGAATTAAGAGGGATTGATTGTACCCATCATAGGACCCGTGATGGCTATCTCTCTATGTTTTGTTATTATTATTATTATTATTAAAATTTCAAAGTGAATTATTATGCTATCCGACGTTCTCATTTATAGATAAATAATATACCAGCGCCACTATAAAGTCAGAGCTTGGTCCAGACTATATAATTACTACCAGTAAGAGAAAACTTGGCTCTCTCCTTCACAAAGCGCGTGTGTACCATCGGAAAAATATTCCCATCTTCTCTTCACGGAATCACAGTTCACAACTCACAAGCTGTCTTTCCATAGTTTCCAAGCTGTTGTGTTCTCTTTTTAGTAAGTTTCAAGTGGATCGGATCAATAGAATCAATCCTTTGCAGCATCTGACTTGGGCCGGCCCAATACGAACTCTAACAGATTATACCGGCTTCAGTCGAGCGAGATTTCTAATTGTGCCCAACTTAGACCCCATATACACGTCATAATATATCATGGTTAGGAGGGAATGGAAACTTATAAGACTCGAAGCATCAGAATTCAAGTAGCACTTTTCTATGGTTTGGTGAAGGTTGAACTTTTTTCCACATGTTCATACTGACAAAAGGGAAGGCAGAAAAGAGGGAAAAAGTTTTGTCGAATGGAAAGATCACATAGTGAAATCGCAAACAGAAATTTTAAAGTTACAAGAAAACAAACTCCTTGCGATGTCTGCTGCTTAGGACGCTGGGTTAGCATCATGCCATCCCTTGGCGCATGGTGGAATGCTCATGAATTCATCAAATTCTTTTACATGAATGTCACAACACTTCCACTGCAAAATACAATATATACCATCAAATGTCGACTTTAGTAATATAAATGAGACAGAAAGGACAATAACACGTTTAGATAGACAGGAACCTCACCCCTCTCTTCCGATCATGAAAAACAGCTGGCCCAGGATGGTAACTACATGCAGTCTCATGATTATCCTTTTCTGTGAAAGTTTTACCACATCCTTTATTTTTGCAGATTTGAGGCTCGTTAATATCGATTACCTTTTTCACTAGAGCAGGAGGCACCTGAGCATCTACAGTACTTCCAACTGGTACAGTTGTGGCTGGATGGTTCAGTTCTTTGGCTTGTGAACCTATATAGAACATGCCACACTTTAGTTTATCAAGCAATTAAAGATATTGAGAAAAAAAAGGGATTCCCTTCAAACAACATAGTGCTTCAGAGAGATTTTAAATAAAAAAAGGGAAGAGGCAGAGAAACAATGTTTTACAAAGGCAGCTGCTGGCATATCCCTGAAGCAAAGAGAGCTGAAACATAGCAAATGCAATGTTTACCACAATAAGATCCTGGGAAAGGTAAAATCTCCATGACAAAGCATTACCTTGTACACAACACAGTTGACCTTCCCCATTTCTTGGACACCACCAGTAAGATAAAAAGCACATCCATTTTTCATTTTTGCATTTACCAGGAAAGCTATAGCAGGGTAGACTTTAATAGAATAAGGTTCTGTCTATGATGCCTCAAAGACTTTACTATTAGGTTCAACTATAGCATTACGTATAAAAATGAAACCATTCAGTTTTCTCCTACAAATCGAGATTGAGGCTCCTATTGCCATTTTTGTTTGACCATATAATGTGATAAACAAATCTGAAATATTCCACGTTTATTGGATCAAAAAAGCAAGAGATGAAGAATGTACAATCTCTATATAAATAGGTAAAAGCATAAAAATCAGATTACCATGATCTGAGCAAAAGAAACCCTGTAGACATCTAGAGCAAAGTTCTTTCGATGGTGCACTGGATGCAAGGGTTGTCGAAGGAGAAGAAACTGGAGTTTTTGGAGTAGCAACTGCCTTTCTTAACACTGGTTTCTCAGTTGTGTGTTTACCTGTCTTACATCTTCATTAATGGAACAAACTTTGCGCAATTAATTCTAACAGAAACTTTGTAAAATAACACTGAATATAAGGTACTGATCATAATCCAAGTAGGATTGTATGCAAACTACATAGAAACAATCATGTAAGTGTAATGAAATTTACCACATGCATATGTTTTGCATAGTTCACCAGACATTGCAATGGCCAACAGGTGGTAAACTGTTCTTAAAATCTTATAATCAACACAGAAAAATACTATAGATCACCACTTCTATATTAACAGCAGAATGAAACTTCAAACTTAGTGTGAAATGATAAAACAATCATACAATCAAATCCAATTCAACAACTTACAGAAAAACTTGTTCTCGAAATTATTGCTAGCCAGGAGATTTTGGAGCACAATATGTCCATGCAGTCATTTTATTTCAATTCTTTGCTTATCTTCTATTTTCCTTTATCAATTGATGACTTCTATAAGCAAGGAGAGCATGAATTCTGTTATAAGGAGCATTCACCTCCTCTTTCACTTCCAAATTAAAAATTTCAACGTGAACAACAACAAAAGCAGGAAGCAAATTTCCTTAAATATCATGCAGGTGAAGCACACTCAAACAGTATAAAATTTCTTAGAAATCATCTCAATGAAATTTATCCACTTGGGTATGCATCTTTCTTTTGCAGATGAAGAGTGAAAACTGAACCGAGAATGCAGCAGAATGTGTTCAGCAACAAAATTGTTGGACATGTAATTCAGCAAGCGTAGACATTTTTAGTAGAAAATTAAAGTGTTAAAACTCTTCTAATGAACAGATAGCTTTAAATTGATAGGAATTTACATAACACTATGAATAGGCACCTTGCCATGGATTATTGCCAGTAGTGGACTGCTCAAATGCTTTGACTGTGCAGAAGAACAATATTTTGGGAATGGAAAATATGAATAACACTTATTATCTGAGTAGGTGAAATATGAATAACACTATCTGAGTAGGAGTACTTTTATTATTTATGGTCTATCACTAATGTAGTGAGTACGAACTTTGGTAATAAGCATACCAGTGCCACAAGGAAATATGAGAAGCACTTACCCTGGAATTTCCAAAAATAAGCTGAAATCATGACTTCTTTTCTTGCAACAACTCCACTCTTTCATCCCATCGTGAAATATAGGCTGAAAATACCATTGACAATTAAAATTAAAGGAAAGTTCATTAAGAAAAGAGCGAAAAATAAATAAAAAGTAAAGTGCGATTTACCCCCTGATCAATTATATATGCCAGTCCGATAAAACCAAGTCGAACCATGCAAAAGAAAAATGCAATCAGCACAATGAAAAATATATAATTGTTTCACAAATCACTAAAAGAGAAAAAATAAACACGAAGCACTTAGGGTGTGTTTATAACTGCTGCGTTCCTGCTCAATTTTGAAAGCACAATAGGTAAAAGCTTATATTTATAATCTACCCACCACTTACACTTGACAGATCACAAGCAGCTGTAGATTAATTAAAAGTCCTCATTCCTCCCCAAACATACATGATTAGCAACTTAGGCGTGGATAAAATTTTAGGATGCTATTAAACAATCAGCTGAACCACAAAAAAAAAAAATCCCATTACACATTGCCACAAATCCATATAATTTGGACCTTACTAAAAGAACTGGATCTTATTTCCTCCTGCAGTTACTAAAACTTCATGCCATCTCTTTTAGGAACTTCATATATCTATGTTTATAATTTCTTTCGTAAATCATAACAGCCAATTATACATCCAAGATAGTTATGTTAAAAACACTAAATTTTAAGTTAAACATAACTTCGGCCTTTGGGAGTGCAAAGTCTGGACATATATTGTTTTCATCAAGCTCGTGTTGAGCGGCCACGAACAACTATAATACACCGATCAAGAAACATGTACAGTTCTCATACAAATTTCATCAGTTAAGCTCAGAACTACAGACGCCAATTGGAAAGGAAGAAAAAATAAATCGAAACACAAATTCGTAAAAGAAATCCGAATTCTATAACAATAGAAGAAGGATCATGGAATCTGAAAGAATTAGCATAACTACGGGTAAAAAGAAAAAAAAGACGCACCGAATCATGGTAAGTGCAGGAACCTTCGGGATTATCGTCCTCGGTGAACGTAGCGTCGCAGCCAATTCGCTGGCATCGAAGCCTCACGACCTCTTCGTTCTGCTTCTCCATTATCTCTGTGAGTTTGCGCGTTTCGGTGGGCAAGCGTTTCGAAGACTTCGCTAAGACTGGGCTAATAAAGACAAGCCAATCGAGATTCGTTCTTCTTTCGAGCGAAAAATTCCAAAATAATATATTTTAAACCCGTGCCCAGTCGGAATTATGTTACCGTATTGATGTTACAGTGCGTATTATATTCTTTATTTGTTTTTAAAAAAAGTTAAAAAGAGTTTCGATCTTGTTTATATAATATATATATATAGTGAATCTATAACCTTTTGTGTATTTTCTCTTGAGACGAGACTTAAAAATAATGAAATCTAATTGATTGATTAATAATAATAATAATATTATTATTATTATGATTTTGCCTCTTTTATAATAAAACGCCCTCGTAGTGGTTGTGATCCAAAGAGACCACGGCCCATATCCCTAAACCAGTTGGGCTCGTAAGCTCCTGATGAATCGTTTGGATGATGACATGTCTACTTTTTGAAGCACGGTGGAATCGAACTTACCTCCTTATGCTGTAAGAAGAATCACACAGCTTTTGAAGTAGGAAATAACTATCTAACGAAAAAATTAAAAAATTATTTAACATTTTTTAAATATATTTATAATTAATTTTAAATTATTTAAATAATTTTACCTTCATGACCACTTAACATAATAAAAATATAAAATAAATATTAATTTAAGTGATAAAAATTATTCTATTTTATTTTTTTATTTAAAATATACCATATTAATATATTATTTATTAATTATTTTTTTAAACACACATAATAAATAATAAGTTATAAAATTAAATTTATTTACAATAATATATATAATTTTAAAATTTAAATATAAAATATTATTTATTTTATATTTTATTTATTTTAAATATATAATACTAATTTATTTTTATTTTATTTATTTTTTTTAAATATATAATATTAATATATTATTTATTAATTATTTTTTAAAATATACATCATAAGTGATAAAATTAACTTTATTTATAATAACATTAATATAAAATTATAAAATTATAAAATTAAAATTAAAATTGTAAAATTAAAATTAAAGTACACTTATAAACAAATAAAAGCAGCGGAGTTTGGTGTAAATGAGGCATCAAATGAAATACTTTGTCAATTCTATTATCTTCAATGACATTGTTTTATGGGTAACAAAAGAATATATATACCATTTGGAGGTATTTTTTAAACTACTGGTATGGAGCGTAGGTTACAACATTCCTAACTGAACTGACTAGAGTATTTACAAGGATCAAAGAATATTATAAATATATGTATGTACGTTGGAGCTTTGTGCCGACTACTAACTATATTTTAAGTGGAACTAAAATCCTGACTTGCTATCTCAACCATCAAAAATGGCAATGGAAGAACCCAAACCCTGATTTCACAAATCACTGAGATGAGATCTTCTAAATGATAGCCCCAGATGAGTCTGCAATAGTTGTAGTGAAAATGATCACAATATTCTGTTATGCACATCCATCAGGGATGATTTCTCCTGCAAAAAAAAAATAATAATAAATCAACAAACATGAATTTTACTTCACTTTCTTTTAGATGGCTTTCAATACAATTTATAACTTTTACTCTAAAGGAATAAACACATTAACCAAACTAAACTTTGAAATTTTAAACGTATAAAGAGTACTGGGAAGATATTCGACATTCACAAAGAGTTCTAGCCACTGAAAGTTTCAGATAGGTTCGGCCAAAACACGTTTGTGATAGCTAGTTATTTCACAAGTGAATGTTTTCCAAAGGCTCTATTCTGTCAGTACCAAGTCTGTAGTAAGAAATGGATGCACTAATTTATGACATGTATTATAATCATTATGGCTAATAAACCAGCTTATTCTCCATGTCATGGTCTCTCAATATCCACCAAGTAAAAAGAAATAATAATTCTAAAATGAATATCTAGTGATAGTTTTGTGCTGCCAATTACATACGACTAGTATCTTATATGCCCCAATAAAGCTTCCTAACTAGAATAGAAGTGAATGCACTGATCATTACATGTATGCACAAGCAACAGCATCATACTTATGTGCACACACACAATAACATAAGTGGATGAGAGAGAGAGAGAGAAACAACCTCAATACTCGGGCTGCCTTCTGATGGAAACCATTGCAAAAGAACACCCAAGTTCATAACAATGGGAATCAATTTGAATAGAAGTGGAGTTGTTACCTGTAGATTATTTTTCACTTGTGTCAATGACTCAACCAAGGAAGGATTTCAAATCAATTATTGATCAATAACACTTCCAAATGCCTGGTTCTATATCAAAAACTTACCAGACTAAGAGCTGTAGTTCCAAGAAGAAGAAGATACATCTTTCCCTATATCACCAATCAAATATAAGTCAATTGCAAAAACAATGATGAAAAGGGCAGGATTTAAACACATAACAAACAGACGACATCTCACAGAGGTAAAATTTAAGAGAAAAAAAATAGTAACACGCAAATCAAGAAAGAGAGACAAATGTCACCTCAACGAGATGAAGATTTGAGGCTCGACTTAAAAGTACAAAAGCAAATTCTCCAATTTGAGCAAGCGATACTCCAACCTATATAGCATATGCATAACAAAATCAGTGAACTATATGCATAATAAAAAATTTCTTCCATATTCTTAGAAATCCAACTTAAAAGGAATGATGTCCTCATGCTATATACGAACAACTTAGTGACTACAGAAGCAACAGCTGTCTTAATGACGATAACCAGAATCACAGATGCTAGCAAAATGTCCACATGGTTCCATAGAAAATGTACATGTATGAGCATTCCAATACTAGAAAGGAAGAGAGCTGCAAACAAGTTACGAATTGGTTCCACCAGTAGCAGGAATAGAATCAAATTCAGCAAATATTGATCTGAATACTCTTAGAAACATAACGAACGAAGAAAAATTTAGCACGAGACAACCAGAGTAATTCAGCATCTTCAATAAACACGTTCTTCAACAACAATTTCAGTTTTGATGACTACAGCCACTCAATTATTATTCTGTTTATTACAAGTGCATCTTCGATAAAAGAATAACAAAAAAGAACCGTGAATCAGTAGCTAATTGTCAGCACAAGATACAAAAGCTTAGACCATCACGGTGCTTATTAGGTTACATGAAATGAACGAAATTTATTGGCAAGCGTGTCCCTTTATGCTCATTGATTCATTGCCATGATAACTGTCTTGCAGAAATAATGAGGAAAGACAGGTCATATGCAAACAAACAAGCAGGTTGAAACTTTTCTTACACATACAGGCACCCACTACCCAGATCAACAATTGTTGTATCGGCAAAGCGAAATTTGGTGTATGCTTTGGTTTCTATCTTACACATACTGGCAGCCACTACCCAGATCAACAATTGTTGTATTGGAAAAACCAATCCTTTCTCATAACATAAAATTAATTACAAATTTGCTTGAGAATCTTTTAGACTCTGTTCTACTTTTTATCTTTTTCCATTTGTTAGTTACAGATTTCCAGCCCCCCCATTAGAATATTGACATCATATTATGTGCATTAATAGAAGCAAAAAGATGGAGTGCAAAGGGAGACTGGAAGTTTCCAGCACTAAGGTAGTAATACTTAGCCTACCAGGAGTTTAAAGCAAGAATCCATAAATTACAGCATGGTAGGCTACATTTGATAATGGGGAAGCAAACACTAGTGGACCAAAGCATGGTAGATATAGACAGCAGCACGGAAACAAAAAAAAAATGATGAATTGGAAATTAACATAACATAGAAATGAAAATTAAAGGAATTCCAAAAAGATAGAATGGAACTTAAACACCACAACAAAAACAACTATATATATCAGGATTTAACATAATAAATACCTCATCCCAGAAGAAAGATATAATTAAATAATTTTGGGCACTATCAATAACAAAAAAAAAAAAAAAACCTGATCTAAAGTATGTTTCGCAAAGTCAGTGGTAGATATCATAACTCCAGCCATAAATGAACCCAACTCAAGACTGAGGCCCAGCTTTCACTGCACTGAAAGGAACTCCAAGAGTTTTACATTGTCAAGAGGGATGATAACTCAACAGAATAAATAGATGATGCAGCAACAGTAAAATAAACTCAGCAGAATACACTATCCAAGATTAAATTCCGCAAGATGAAGTTATTAACCTTGAAAAAACTGGTAACTACATATCACACTTACCCAAGCAGATAATAAGCAAAAAGCCACAGCAGCAAGCTGATAAAGTTCATTTGTCTGCACAGCAAAACGAAATTAACAAGAGCATATTAAGGAAATCTTAATATCCAGTAGTTTATCAAAGTTAAGGCACAAAAAACAAAGATGATAAACAGAATATACACACAAAACTCACTTGAGAAGATAGCTGTATCATAAGCTTTAGAAAGTGGGGAACAAAAGACCAGGATAAAATAGATGCAGCAGTGAGATATACGGAAAAAATCAGCAGCCTAAAGTTACAGGTACATGTTAAATTCAACAAATATATTTTGCTTAAGGGAAACACTGCTGAAAAAGAAAAGGGAAACAAGAAGAAGAACAATCGTATTAAAAGATAAAATATTGTGCTCAAATAAACTTACAGCTTTCCCATTGAAAACATTCCTTGCCGAAGGCCGCTATTACCACCCAAAACTGGGAGCAAAGCAAAGAGTAAACCAACAGCACAATCCTGAAATAACCCAAAGTCAAGAAATGACAAGATATGCCCCACATAATGAATCCTACTAAATTGACTTGTCATTAGTTGATAAATTATTATCTGAATATAAATTATGTTTGAAACAGTACCTGAAAAATAAGTGTTCCAATTGTAACTTGACCATGAAGAGCATTATTACTATTCTGTTCTATCAAAAACTTCACCACCTGGTACAGGTAACAGGAAAAGCATGAACCATAAGTAGAATTTGCAAGTGGAAACCAAGATGAAAAGAAGAATTCTAGTGTCAAGAAAAATGGTCTACAAGAATACCACTGCTATTGATGACATTGATAGGAAGGAACCTACAAACACCCCCTCTGACAACTTTGCTCCACACAACTGCAAAATAAGCAGATAGCCCAAGTTTAGTATCCTTTTTTATGGGAATGACAACTTCGACAATCCATAACAGAAACCAAATCAGAGGCTATCAGAAACATACAGTGGCAATTATGCTGGACAAGCACATGAATATCATAATTTGTAGTACCCCTCCAAGAACAGCAACAGCCCCCACTGCTTTTAACTGCATTGATGATGAATTAAAACTGGTTTTTTTTATGAACAAAAGAAGAAAATCATGGTCATAAATTAGTATAGAACTTTCAATGCAAGCTACCATATTGGATCCAATCAAAAGAAATTTTCCAAGCACAGAATGATGTACCTTTGTCAATGAAAACTCCAGCCCCAAAGCAAATAGAAGGAAGACAACACCAAATTGTGCAAAAGTTTCAACCTGTGACGAAAGAAACAGAAAAGAACTTGTCATCAAAATCATGATCAAAGAAAAATAAAATGGAGCAAATATCTCACAAGAATATCTACTGCAAGATGATTTATAATAGTTTGTGGGATATCTACCAATTTACCTGGGCCAAAAAAATCCCCTACCATATGAGCTAAATGACAAATGAATCATTACAAGTTAAAGTCATAATGAGGGATGAATATATATATATATATATATATATATGAAGGAAGATGCTAAAGTGGAAGATTGGGAAAAAGTTCCTTAGTCAAGAAATGAAAAATGAGTGCTTCCAATAATAACTCTTTTGAAAATTTTTAAAGACTATCTCCCTCAAACATAGGGAAATAATATCCCCAAGGCACAAACATACTGGTTTAAACGCAGGGGTTTCTTCAAATCTCTTAATACAGAACTTTTAAGCTTTCTCAACTAAAAATTATATATCACCCAGCACAAAAATTGCAGAGGCCAGTTACTATAGGTGTTCGATCAAACCACAACTGCTGCATTACCACAGCTGAATTAATTCATTCACTCGACATTCTATCTGCTAGCTTTATGCATACTTTTTTCATCTAGACTATTTCGAAGAAAATATTAACCTGACAATTATATCAAAAGACAAAAGGCAAAAAGCAAGAAAATCCTTACAAGTAGCCCCATGGACAAAGTGCCCCCATACACATTACCAACAGAAAAGCCTTATCAACCCTAGCTAAAAGTAAAAAAACAATAAATAGCAGTACTAGGGCATAAACCACAGAAGATTGAACTATTTACAACAGTATACCTGCACCATTTCACTAATGAATTTCAGGCCCCCAAGTCCGATAATTGAACCTGCAAGAAGGTATCCTACAATAACCTACCATGTAAAAAATATATATAAAAAAAAAAAAAAGAAAGAAAGAAACTTCACCGAGTCACACACCATACATATATCTTAACATAGCTAAGCAAGAACCTAGTGAAAAGTAATGATCACTTAACACAGGCAATTAAATGAAAAATGAAGGTAATATGTATAGTACAAATCGGTTGTCCCAAACATGAAAAGATAATTCCACCAATGGCAGCAGAGACTATGACAACAACCAAATCAGAAATTAATCTGAAGCAAGAATAGAAAAACATATTAAAAGCATAAATTGCAGGAAGCATACAAATCAAAACACAAGGAAAACATTTAAATCATGCTAAAAAAGACTATGCACCAGTCACCACACTGACATATAGCAAGTCCCTAGAGACTAACAGTCTTTTGCATTAATAAGAAGATATAGCGATCTAACCTCAAATCTACTTGAAGCACTGGATACTTGGATTTCTTGTTTGACATCACAAACACATTATCCTACGGTTAAGAGAAGCAAGTTAATAGGAGATGAATTATAACCAGACATTTGTCTAATCAAAGAATCTGTCCAAAAGTTTCCACACCAAAAATTCATTAGAAACTTTCACCTTACCCTCTTGTCAATCAAAGTTGTTGAGTCATCAGACTCTTCTTGGTCCAGGGAAAAAACATCTTGAAACTGAAACGCCCGTGTATTACTGACCAATACATATAAGAAAACAAAAATGTCATTCTGGTAATGGAAGGAAACATAAAATCTGATTTCAGTGTATTTAAAATATAATGCCCAGAGAAATCATTTTGAACCACAAAAGATTTTATACATTCCCATACTTCGGTTCTTGTGTATCATTTCTCTTGCTCTTCTTATGAGTGATTTTTGCTGCAGTCTCCAGTACAGCCTGAAAAATATAACCATGACTCAACTTTGGCATACACAGAAGTGAACAGTAGAAGGAATCTAGTTACTAAACTGGGAAAAACTGCTTCTACAATAAGAAGTTGACCACATTTATCATCAACAATCAACAGTAATATGGAAAGCCCCAATTTCCCGTTAAAAGCAGATTTTCGGTTCTCATACGTCATAGTCTGAAAAACTTAAAAATTGAATATGTACATAATCCCAACACTCTGTTAAATATTTAAGACCACTAGATATATTGTGTATTAACTAACGGCCACATTTTCTTTGACAAGATTTTAGTTTCTTTAATGAATCCCTAAAAGCTTACTAGCAATGTCCACTCAATGGGAAACCTATTAGGGAGTATTCATAAAATATTTAAAGAAAAATAAGATTTCAGAGGTTTAATCCTATAGCCTTTATTGAAGAAGCAAAACCTACTTCTTGATCTGCTACACTGCTGTTGAAGCTTCTTCCATCAGATCCTAGAGAAAGTACAAAGTAAGACTAAATATTAATAAAACGACAATGAAGCAACCAATAAATACATGTAACCACATGGGAAAGTCACAGTCTTAATACAATCAATAACTGAAAGATGTAAAAAAGAAGCATGGAACATAGCAAAGATACCAGTCTATTGTTCAAATCCGGAGCATACAATATCAATCAGAAAGAGCATGGCTGGCTAAAATGAAGAGATCCTTTGTCATATAGGGATAATTGCATTGGGAAAAGTATGTTAAGATACTCTGCTTTAAATCTTATCCAATATATACCACATTTGCTACAAAAGAAGAAAAAAATCAAAGCTATATTTACAGTACTAAATTGTATAATGCGTAACTCCTAAATTGTATAATGCAACATGACATGGACTTGGAAGAGTTTGAAATGTCTAAATTCCAAACAAATAAAAAAGCAGATCTATGATTTTTCATGCATGCTTTAACAAAGGTGGTTCACAATTGGGAATGACTAGGACACATATTAGGGCTGTATTCAGTAGACAAATTAAGAATTACCTATGCCATAAACAGAAACCCGCATGAACACAACATCATAGCAAATGTCTATAGCAAGAATTGTAAAACAAAAAGGCAATTTCAGCAAGATATAATAAAAACGGGAGAAACCAAAACTTTGCAGAAGCGGGTGAAATTACGGAACAGAATCATCCTCCGTTTGTACAATGTGTTAGTCACTCTAAGATTGGACAAGCAGTGGACTCGCCATCCTCATGAACCTCACAATAATGACGAAGCAGGTGCCTCGACACATTCTTTCCAGTTCAGCCGCCAAGTCTACCACCCACCCTGGTTGACACCTCAACAACCAACCCTGGGAAAACCCACGATAACCTTAACATACAACAAGTAAAGCACTGAAGATCCCAAGCAAGTAGAAAATGCAACAAATGGCAACTAACTGACTCGCAGTCATGTAAAATACATAACCAATTATAAATGTTCCATTTCTCTTATTAAGGTTATCCTAGTCTCCATGCAAGTGTACACCCTAAGACGAGCACTAGAAGCCACAAAACCATTTAACTTAAAAAATTTAGCTCTTGACGAAGAGCATACCAACTCCCTCCATCCAATTCCTCCTTTTTAATGAACTTGGGGCTGCCAATGGAGTTATCAACAGAATCATCCATCTCTTTTTGGCCTTCTTATCATACGTTCCAACCTAAAGTTTTAATTAAATTAGAATAAAATCCTCTTGAACCTTGATTAAACAACAATGTCCATGAACTGAGACTGAACAGAACCAGCATAACTGCATAAATCATTAACCGAAAACCTAATACAACATCCAAAAAAGGCAATTTCAAGAAACAAAGAAATGAAAATGAAGCCCAACCCGAAGACTGTTCATTATCTGAAAACTCCTTCTCGAGAACCCTATCTAACATTTTGGCTATACTGCCTTCTCCGGAATCCGTCCCCGTCGTATTCACCAGATTACCGTAAAACCTCTGGCGGATCTCCTTATCAGATCTCGCGGATACACACGTCCTCGAGTTAACCAAAATCAGGACGAGGCAATACCCGATCCCAAACACACCACGTCTCGCCATCGGTCGCAGAAACCTCTAGGATGTGGTTTCTTAGATCGAAGACGTACGTGGTTTACGGTCGTTAATGATTTTCTAACCGTCAGAAAGCAGAGCGGGATCGCGCGCGTGAAAAATATTTCGTAACAGCATTTCCCTTTCAAATCAAAGCTTTTTAACAATTTAAAGTTTTGTCCAATAAGAAATGTGGAATTCTTTTTGGATTTTTTTGATAAATTAGCCACTTTATAAGCCCAAACTTGTTTAAAGCCTAAAGAAAAAATAATTAATCATAGTTAAAAAATTAAATTTTTAATAAAATTACTCTTTCATATAATATTTAGTATAGATCATCTATTAAATATTAAAATTTGACTAAAATTATCTATTAAACATCAAAAAATTTTAATATTTAATCAAAAAATTTTATTAAATATTAAATGTCAAAATTCTCGAAGCTTAATAAAAATATTCAATAAAATATCGAAAATTTCATATTTTAATATGAAATTTTGAAAATTTCTTCTTATAATGTTATAATTTTATTATGTAATTTGAATATTTATACAATTGATAATATATTTACATTAGTATTACTTATTTTTGACAAATTAAAATTTATTGAAGAGAATACGCCAAATGCAAACATTGTGAAATGTCTCGTACATAAATAACTTGTTAATTTGTCAGAAATAAATAATAATAATATAAGTATATTATCAATTATTTAAATATTCAAATTATGTAACATAATTATAATATAATTAGTTCATCTATGCCTACATTAAAAAAATATATGATCAGTTTTTTTCTTTAAAATATAATATTAATGTAATAATTATTTTTAATTGTATGATTGATAATGTTGATATGAAAATATATTTTCAAAATTTTATGTTATAAAATAAATTTTTTGATATTTGGTAAATATTTTTATCCAATTATCGAGAATCTTGATATTTAAAAAAAAATTATTAAACATCGAAAATCTCAATGTTTGATTAAATAATTTTGTTAAACGTAAAAAATTTTGACATTTATATAATTTTTTTATCAAATATCGAGATTCTTAACGTTTGATTGATATTTTTGATTAAATATTTAAATTACTAATGTTTGATAGATGTTATTGGTTAAATATTATAAATAAAAATATTTAATTTAAAATTTAATATTTTTTATTAATATTAAATTTTATTTTTATTTTTTATTTTTACTATAAATAAGTACGGGCTATTTTATCAAAAAACCATTCATTTTGTGGCCGCCAGTTGAGCAGTCGTTATTATTATTTAATTCCAACCGTCCGCTGGCAGAAGTCTGACTCCCCGTATTGCAGGAGCGTATAAATTAATCATCAAAATGATGCCGTAAAACAGTCGGGTCGGGTTATATTGTTCAAGTGAAATTTGGGCCAATAAGTGGGCCGAGCCCAATTAAGGAAACCTAAAGCATACCAAAAATTCCGTACAGATGACGTGTCCCGTGCTACATCCAACCAAGTTTTGCAATAGCAAGAGCGTGTGTTGGCCACAACTTCTTCTTTGCCGTGACAATCACACATTTTCAGAGCACGAAAAACCTGTATCTGTAGTTTCAATGGCGTCAATCGCGAGTTCAGTGGCTGTGCCTGGATTCTGTCATGATAAATCCCCAATGGCGGGTTTTGCGATCTTTGCGGCGAGGCCAAGGCGCACGGTGGTGGTGGTGAGAGCGGAAGGTCAGGGAATCAATCCAGATATCAGAAAGACCGAAGAAAAAGTTGTCGACTCTGTTGTGGTCACCGAACTCTCTAAGAAACTTACTGCCTATTGCAGGTACGATATTCAATTTGGTTTAGTTCCAAAATTAGAATACAACTGGCTTAGGGTACAAATTTTAGTTGGAAAAGTAGCATCTAGTAATTATTTCCGAAAGCATTCAATTTTTAATTTTTAATTTTCAAATGTCTCTAATAGCTAAATGATGTGTTAATAAATTTCAATTTTTTCACCTGCCCATTTGTCATCCCTTGTTTGCGAACGTGGGTTTGTGGGGTTGTTTGAACATAGATGCTGGAGGTCAGGGACGTTCCCTCTGTGCGATGGAAGCCATGTAAAGCACAACAAAGCTACTGGGGATAATGTTGGACCTTTGCTATTAAAGAAGCAGTAACATTATTTGTTTATTTATATTTACTGTTACTTGTTTGTCATTGTTGAATGAATTGAAGATTTAAGAGTTGACTGTATGAATGATGTTTGACACTCTTCCTTTAACTATATTGAAATCTCTGGCTTCCCATTCATTTACCACAATTATCATGTGGCAATTGTGATTGAGATTAGACATAACATAATCGTTGTTCCTTGCCTGCAATGCAAGCCAATGTCGTAGAAAACTTCGTTTAGCAATACTATTATTAGTGAAAAAGACCAAAGTATATTGCGTAGAGGCTTAAATTGTGATAGACCAGGCTGATTACTCAGTCTCTTGGTTGGGTTGTAGAATAGAGTGCCTCACTAGGCCAGACCTGCCTCAGTACAAGTAAACAGTTTTGGGCCTTAATTCGGCCCAAATCCAGGTCAGTGGGTCATATTGGCCTTATTCATGGTGCATTGTGCTGGGCTACACGGCTGCAAGAGCCTTAGTCTATGTCGGTGCTGATACCCAAGTTCAATAATTGCTTTCAAGTTGAACCCCGGGATAGGATAAAATAAATAAGAAAATTGATCTGTGTTAAGAAATGGGAAATAACCTACGAGATCAATTTTCTGTTGTAATGAACTCTTCACTTTTCGGTGGCTTTACTGAGCAACAACAGAGTAGCATCTGGGAAAGAGGGATGATTAGATTAAAGTGTTAACAATGTTAGGAAGAAGAAATTTCTTTCAGTCTGTTTGCTTCCTAGGCAGAAATGTAGTATTTGATATGGGTGATCTTATGAACATGATTTTGGTTTTCCCGGTAACAGATCCAGAATTTTGGGATTCATTGCATAAACATGCAAATAGAAACCACATCATGTTATCCATGTTCTTGCTGTAATGGTCCCAGTGTGAATATTCAAGAACTGTTTTCTGTGTCAAGTTTTGAAACCAAACCATGCTTGCATTTGGCTTAGCTCAACCTTGAGGTTGGGGGTTTCAATGTTAAATCTGTTGTATGTGAGAGTTAAATTCTTCGAATATTTGGATTAGACCCCTCTTTAAAGGTAAACATTCAGATTATACATCAGTTGGGTTTAATCTTGAAGCGGTGGATTTAATCTGGAAGTGGTGGATTTAATCTTGAAGTTGTGGATTTAATCTCGAACTAGACCCAACAGATCCTTTTCCAATATGTAGTCTGATAGAATTCAAAAGAAAAAAAAATGGTATCTTACTTCTTACCAATCTAATAGTACAGTTCATCTAATGTGAACCTTGGTAAACTGGTGTCAACATTGCCCTTCCTGAATGTGAACATAAATGGGTTCTTTCCTCCAAACTAGGATCTTGTCCATTTTAATTTCTCCTTGCTTTCTTTTTCAGTAGGGTGTGTATATCTATTATGAATGCGGAACTATTCTTTGCAGGAAAAAAGCTAAGTTCATGCTTTTGTCTTTTTGACCATCTCTTGGGGTTGGAGGCGGTCATAATTAAACTGAACTGAACTGAATCAAATCGATAGTTTGAATTGGTTTAAAAATGTTTGAGTTTGGTTTAAATCATAAAATTCGAACCGAATTAATATACTTTAAAATTTTACTTATTTTTATTTTTATTTTAATTAAAAAAAATTTAATTTATGGTAAATTTTTTAAAATCTATTAATATTGAAGGGATTCTCTATTTTTCTTTAATTTCATTAACAATTTTGTTTTAATTTTTTCCTTCCAAAACTACATCTAGATGTTAAATAAAGTAATATAGTTTATTTACACTCAATTATTTGTGTATTTGTATCCGAATGTTGGTGAAGTTTGCGGGAGACAAATGTGTATTTATATTTGAAGATTTTACTAGAAAAAATAGTAAAATTTTTGAGATTAAAGCAATGATTAAAGTTTAAGCTTTTTTGCCATCCCTACCCACAATGCAATGATTAAATCAAGTGACAAATGTTAAACAAGCCTTCGTATAAAGTATTATTTGCCCCAAACTTGTCTTATTGCCCATTAAACTTAGTGAGGTTCATCCCCTCTCTTCACTAATATTTATTATTTAATTATCCTAACTCACAATATCTTAATACCCAAACTACCCTTTGTATCAAATAATCAAATATCAAATAAATAATATATAATATGCGGTACTTGTAGTCGGGACACACACATCAATACATGTGATGTGCTAAATGCTTTGATCCACAATATAATTAATTAATAGTATGATTATCAAGTTCCATAATTTTGTGAGGTTTTGTGATTCATATTGAATTTAATGTTAGAGTGAAAAATAAATAATAAAATATAATTAATTTTAATTTGTATTTTAATTTTTGATAAAATTTTAGAAATCTAATTAATTGCTTATGTTGCATGTCTTCGGTGATTGGTAATACTAATAAATTAGGTAATTTGTTTCTTTAAGAAGAATTATATCAACTAAATTTTGATTAAATACCATTTAAAAGCCTAGTTTTCTATTAAATACCATTTAAAAGTCTAATAAATAATAGTGATTTGTGGAAATATTAAGAAATGCAACTTAAATCACCCATAAGGAAGCCTTTTATGAATTTGATCTTCCAAAATTAAACCTTGGAATTCTCATATGGCAATGCCCTTTCTTGCTCTAATATTTCTTGCTTTTATTTACTACACGAATCCCTAATTTAAATTTCTTACTACATTAGTCTCTAATTGATTGCTATAAATAAAACGAAAAAAAAAATAATTATGATACAGGTGAATTAAAAATACATTACTTAATGGGCATTTCTTTTACCAATTTGTAATGTCAAAGAATTTTACTCATAAATTTTTAATAACTCATATTATATTAAGATGAAATTTAAACTCAATTTAAAATAATAGGTCGTCAATTTAAATTTTATTCATAAATTTATATTTACAAAATCACTTAAATAAAATGATGAATCGTGAATAAATTTTTATTCTTGAATTTATAATAAATTATTTTGTATTATTGCACATAATGCGAGAAAATGTGAATTTCGATTAATTGAATTATCATGACAATTGATCCAATAATTTTATTAAATTTAAATTAGCAATTAAAAAAAAAGAAATTTCCAAATTATATATGTATTTTTTAACAAACAAAATAAAAATCGGGACTTGTTACAATCGGGGGCCCGAGTTCTTCATCATGTGCAATAAACACTCTTTGGTGTTCACAAAACCTACTTTAAAATCCTTCACCACCATGATTTTGCCAGGTGTCCAATTATAGATCAAATCTTCAAAACGACAAATCAATTTTGTCGGCGTTTGTCACTTGGGCTCATTGGACCCTCGCATGAGCCCCGAACGGTTCCCACTCTACCTCATCTTCCTCTATCTATACAGCTAGCCATCTAGCCGCATCGGACGCCGCCTCTCTCTCCCACTAACTCTTGAATACATTTATAATCATCACGACGTCCACTTGCTTCAACGACACCGTTCCACTCCTGCAACGACGATAAAATCTAGCAGGTGTCAGACTCAACGTCATGGGCCCACGGTTCGCGATACACGTGGCTGAGTTGCGCCATGGGTCAACTTTTTGAATTATAGACTTTCCTTTAGCAAGCTGTGTTAATTATTCTGAAACTTTGAACCTGATAATTGAAAATTGATTTTGCGGAAACTCGTGGCTTATTGCTATTGGATCCTTTTATTGTACCACGATTAACTAACGGCCGTTTTCTTTTTGAAGTTATTATTCTTTTTTGGTCTGATGTCGTATAATCCCGCCGTTAGTACGTAGCAATTAAGAAATATATAGCAAGAATTTATTTATTTGATATCAAATAATGATAATAATAATAAATGCAAAATATTAATATTAATAATTATTTTTTCATAAATTTAAAGAGATTTCACCGGTGGAATATTTTCTTTCCAAATAAATTCAAAGAGTTAATTTTTATTTTCTATTATTAGAGGTAATATTTATTATTAATATTATTATTTTTAGAAATATTATCGGATGAACGACAGCGCGCCGCGCCCAATCAGGCAATTATATAGGAAAGTGGAACTTTCGAGTGGTACCCACATCAAAGAATTGTCCAATTGAAAGTCCAATCCTTTGTTTGTCGCCCAATCAGACGGGTAATATATCAGCCGCGTGTCCTTCCATCATACCTGTGTTACCTGCTTGCTTCGCCTGAAAACCTCAACCTAGACGCAATCCTCAATCCTATGATTCTCCGAAGCAAACACTAACAGAGATTTCTATTTCCCCTTAGAAAATCTACACAGAATCAGCATTTTCCGGTTATCCAACGCCGGAAAAGATCTGCAAAGTACATAATCTGATGATTCCCGATTCCAGGCCTCCCTCGCCAAACCATATAAAACGGGTTAGAAGTGGCGAGTTTGATCGCAAGAGCTGGTTGAATTTACTGATTAATCGGTCTCTCTCGCTTTACAGCCCTCGTTCATGGCTCCTCCTCTCCATCCTCGCACTCCAGATAATTCTCCTCCTCATGCTACGTTCCGTTCCCATTTCTTTTACCTCTCGCCATGTTGCCGAACAGCCTTCCCCCGAGATTTCGGACTCCATCCCTCTCGTAGCGGACCAATGCGAGTCCGGCAGAATCTACGTGTATGATGTACCCAAAAGTCTTAACCACGAGTTGTTAGAAGATTGCCACGAATTGAACCCGTGGGGTTCTCGTTGCGACGTATTAATGAACGACGGGTTTGGTACAAGGGCTACTGGGTTAGACGGCATCGTACCCGATAATTTACTTCCGGCATGGTACTGGACCGACCAGTTCGTGTCGGAAATTATCTTTCATAACAGGATTTTGAACCACAAGTGCAGAACTTTAGACCCGGAATCCGCAACGGCGTTCTACATTCCGGCTTACACTGGACTGGCGGTGGGGAAATACCTGTGGTCGGAATCCAGTCCCGAGGAGCGTGACTGGCACTGCGAGACGATGCTAAAGTGGCTCCGGAATCAACCTTACTGGAACCGATCAGACGGCTGGGATCATTTCCTCACGCTGGGAAGAATCACCTGGGATTTTAGACGGTCGAAAAACGAAGACTGGGGTTCCAGCTGCGTTTACATGCGAGGTATGAGAAACATTACTCGCCTTGTGATTGAACGAAACCCGTGGGATTATTTTGATGTCGGTATACCTTACCCCACTGGATTCCACCCTCGATCCGACTCCGACATACTGGAATGGCAGGACTATGTTCGGAACCGTAAGCGTTCAACTCTTTTCTGTTTCGCCGGAGCATCACGTAGAACAATCAAGAATGACTTCCGTGGGTTGTTACTGAGTCATTGTAAGAACGAGTCAGGCTCCTGCCGAGTCGTGAACTGTGCTGGGAGTAAGTGCTCAAACGGCACCTCGGCGATTCTCGAGACGTTTTTGGACTCGGATTTTTGTTTGCAGCCGAGAGGTGATAGTTTCACCCGCAGGTCAATTTTTGACTGCATGTTGGCTGGTTCGATTCCTGTTTTTTTCTGGAAGCGATCAGCTTATTATCAGTATCCATGGTTTTTACCGAATGAACCGGGTAGTTACTCTGTTTTTATAGACCGAAATGCGGTGAAAAATGGGACGATGTCAATAAAATCAGTGCTTGAGAGTTACAGCAGAGAAGAAGTAAAGAGAATGAGGGAGAAAGTGATTGAATACATACCCAAATTTGTGTATGCAAAATCCCGAGGGGGTTTAGAAACAATAAGAGATGCTTTTGATGTCGCCATTGATGAGGTGTTAAAGAGATTCAAGGAGCAAGAAGAGTGGGGATTCAAGTGGTAATAAAACAAATTTTGCTAGTTAAAGAAGGAACTGCGTGGCCTGTTTTGTTTTGGTCCCTTGTCCTTTGTTTGATGGTGAAGCTTATCCTGATGTCTCTAGGAATCCAGTATCAATACTCGCAGTAGAATTTTCCCTGTAATGGATATAGAATTTCTTTCTTATACGTGTATTCTTGCTTGTTACTATGTACATGTTTTACTACAGATGTAATTCTTTGATTGAGGACACGGAAATTCAGATTGCTTTTCTGCCTGTAGGCAAATGGTCACTTTCTTTTATCAGTGAAGTGATACTGCTATTGGTCTTAAGGGAAGGGCCACTGCTCCGTAACTTCGGCTGGGTGGCTGAAGATCAGAAATTTGGTGGTTACATATATATATATATATATATATCCGGTTGTATGACAAATGGATGCCATGCATAGTATGATTTAATTTTGTTTGAGCTTGCGTGGATGTGCCATGAAATGTTAAATATTTATTACGAGGATCATGAGATCAATGGTTAAATGGCATTGGGTGATCAGATGTATAGAAAATGCAACGGAAGGAAGCAGAAGAGTTCCAAAGTAGTGCTTCATAAATGATTGAAAAAGACATTTGCCTCTGAGAGATGTAGGCAATAGACATGATGAAATCATTCGTTGTAAATCATCAACCAGGTTATGATGCTATCTTTACTAATTCATGATAAACAATTTTCATGATGCAGATCATTTGGGTGTTTCATGCTTGTATTATCTTGTTCTTTTCCCAATGGACGATAAAGTTACTTGAAACAAGTGGTTGTATTAAATGATGCAAATTGCCCGTAACATCAACAGCTACCAACCATTCCGGTGTCCTCAGGTTTTGGGTTAAACTTATTATGATTGGCGGTGTAATGTAGTAGTGGCATTTAAAGAACCCAGCAAATCTTAATGGGGAGCCTTACCATGCGGTAAAGGCATGCGTAAAAAGCAGCAAGGAATCTCTACTTGCAGTTGTAGATAGAAACGCTTACACACGCCATATAAAAATGCTGCCCTATACAATAGACGACCTTGCCTTACATTATGTCGTATTTGTATTGTGTTGTATTCATGTTATCTTTAAGTAAATGTTAATCTGAATTTGATTATTTTATCGATCGTATCAAAAATATTAAATACGAATACGATTTATTTATTAAACGATTGATTTTGATATGATTAATAAATGAATCATAAATGAATTATAAATTAATTATAAATTAATTAAAATTATTTTTTTATTCGTATATGAATGATTTATTTATTTATAATTTATATTTTAAATAAATAAATAAATTTAATAATTTAAATATAAATATAATATAATTATTAATCGAGTTATATGAATATAATCTGTTTATTATTATTTGTGTCAAACTTTTTAAATTTAAATTCGTTTGTTTATTTCACATTCGCATTAAATAATTATATCGGACCGTATTGTCACCCCTAAACGCAACTATCCAAAAGTCAAAAGGCGAGAACTATCCGAAGTGACCAATACAATCACGAAGAAACAAGATCGGCTGGCGGACTACTTAATATTTAAGACAAGCCCGTATGGTTTTAAATTTATTCGGACCAGCCCATATCGGCCCACTCTATTTGACACCCGCTAATAGAAAGCCGAGACAATGTCAATGTTCGATTCTCAATAGAGTGATTACTTACACACAATGAAAATGTTAAAAAGACTAATATGCCCTTGAACGCATCACTCTCTCAGAAACTTCGTCACTTAATTTTATTCGTGCGCATAAAGACAGGTTCTCGTGCTCGCTCTTCATTTACGCCAGACGAACTCTCCAGAGTTAAGCCTATCCTCTGTTTAATCTCTTTTCGGGGATGTTTTGAGAAGAAAAAGTTTTTTTTTTTTTTTTTTTAAATTAAAAAAATGAAAATCGCAGCTTCCTTCCTGCTTCTATTCGCGTTAACGTTTGCCCTCTTTGAAGCCGAGACGACGAGCTTGCAGCTTAAGCCTCGGACATTCGAATCTTTTAACGTTAGTTATATTCAGGTACGATTAATTTTTCTGTAGGAAGTTAATTGTTTATGGTTATTTGATATTTTTAATTTCTGATAATTGTTTTTATTTTCTCTCTTTTGAACCAAAAATAGAATCTAGGGAGCTGTTCTTATACGGTGATTATAACGACGAGTTGTTCTTCAAGCAAGTACACTCGAGATCAGATCAGTATCTCTTTTGGCGATGCTTATGGCAATCAGGTTAGCCAGGGAAACCTTTAATTGCTTCGGGTTGTAGGCTAGAAAATGGGTGTTTACCATTCTTCTTGCCGATTGGAAAACTAATTTGTTGACGATATTGGGTTTGATTTTTAGAAATGAATTATATCATTACACTCTGATTAAATTAGATTTTTGAATGCTTAGGCAGAAAGTTATGCATAAATCGATTGTGGGTTTGATTTTTAGAAGATATTGTATGATTAGATTGTAATTAAATTTATATTTTGTAGGCTTAAGCAGAGAGTAATCTATAGTTTAATAATATATGTTCTAGGTACTTTTCAATGTCAACTTATTTTTGAAAGAAAATTAGAACTATTAGGTTATAACTTCAATTGACTGGAGTTACTAATGAATTGATGCAGTGTCTAAGGCAGAATTGTTGATCTTCTTATAATTTCATGGCTACGGAAGATATAGTTCATATTAATAGGGTGTATTTGAGAGTGCTTTCTGTTAGAGGTGTTTTCCCAAATAATTGCCTCTTGAGGAAGTGCTTTTCTGCTATGAAAGTGTGTTTCTTAAGAAAATGCTTTTAGGTTCCTAAGATGTGCTTCTTCCCAAAATGCTCTTTCGCTCTTTAGCAAAGAATTTGTTTATTTCAGCCAAACACTATAATAAAGAAAAAACACTTTTGCCTACTTGAAAACGTTTTTAACAGTACCAAAATGCTCTCTAACAAATTCAAAGTTGCCACAATTAGATAGATTCAAATGTATGTCTAAACTTCCCTGGCTGGAGCTTAAATCAATCTTTTAAGGAAAATTTCATCATTTTTGGGGGGTTTTGAATTGGATTTTCGTGACCTATACCAAGTATGTGTTCTTGTTCCAAATAGACGTTAAATATACATGAAAGCAATTAGTTGATAGACTGCATTTATTTGGCTCTGAAAATGAAATTCATTTGAGTATCTTGGTTGGGTTTATCCATAATTATAAGATTATTCTGTTGGTAGAGCTTAGCATTTTTTTTGATGCTTATATTATTTTTTGAAACATAATCAGATTTATGCACCAAGACTAGATGATCCATCTACAAGGACATTCGAACGGTGTTCATCTGATACATTTCAGATAAACGGACCATGTGCATATCAAATCTGCTATATGTATTTGTATCGAAGCGGACCTGATGGGTGGAAACCAGCGAGTGTTAAGATTTATGGTTATAATTCGAGAGCCGTTACATTTTACTACAACACTTTTATTCCTAGTGATATCTGGTATGGATTCAATTTATGCCAAAGTGCTTCTTCTTCACATCAGCAACAAATCCCCAGATGGTTTGTCTATGGAATTCTGGGATTTGTCCTCAGTGCTTTGCTCTAAACTTGCTATTACCGGTTGTTGTTATATACATATTGTAGAAACTACAATTATACTGCAGAAGACAGAAAGTTAATACATACCTACAAGTATTATAATTTTTCTTAACCATCATGTTGTTTTTTCAATTTTGTATAGGCTATTCATGCTGCAGGAAGATGACCTTGTTCAAATGCATTTGACAGTGCTAGTGGCATTGACAAAAGTGCTTCTACACAGTTAAAGTGTTTTTTTTTTGTCCATTTTGTATTGTTTAACTGAAATATACTAAAACACATTTGGAGGCTCAGAGGTACTCAGATTGCTTCCAAGAAACACTTTGTTAGGTAGAGAGGAATGCTTTGGAATTTTATTTTTATTTTTACATTTTAAGGTGAAATAACATTCATCAAATATTTCTCTACATAATGTACTGTTTTCTTTGCTTCCAATCTCTTAATTCTGAAAGCTTCTTATATAGTCATCTGGGTTTACTTCCAATGTTGAAAATTTATGTTATTCGATATAGGGTTTCATATCCACCGTCTCTCTGTTCTAGGCAGGTTACACTGTCGTACAGCTCCACGCTTCCTTCATTGGTTTTGTTGAATAATTCGAGCACAACCAGCAAGAATGCAAAGAGATTATTAGATGCCAAATTTCAGTAATCAAAACAAAGAAAGGAATATGCAAATGAAACTTTAAGCGAACACAATAAATAGAACTTCCTTCAAGAAAGAATAAACAACAATAAGAGAATAAATGAAAATTTTCTTGAGAGAATCACACTCTGCTTTTGTTTTCATTTATTTCTACAAATCACAACTATCATTTTCAGTTGCAAGATTACACTTATATAGCTATCAATTAAAACGCAACATTTCAACTAATCAATACTTTTGCTAACTAACTAAAAACTAATTTTGCCAAATCAGCAGTTTCTTGCCAACTCAGTTTTCAGCTTTCAACTTGATAATTCAGCATCTTGCAAGTAAGCTTTTTGTTATTTTGTTATTGGAAATAGCAAATAAGCAATGGAAGTTGAATCACATTCACATTCTTCACCTTGATTCTAGTTCCACTTACTGAAATCATTCAAGACTCATACACGACCTATATGATCTATCAATCCTACATTATCAAGCATCTTCATCACGTATGCTTAACAATTCCAGGCAACACTTAAACTTCTTGTTTGAAATTGATTTGGTCAGCATAACAGTAGGATTATCAGAAGTATGAACCTTAAACACATTCACTTCACTACTTGAGATCACATCTCTGATGTAATGAAGCCTTACATTAATATGATTAGTCATTTCTTGGTGAGTTTGGTACTTAGACAATTGAATAACACTTTCGCTATTACATAACAAATTCACTGCATCCTGGTGAACTCCTAACTCAGTTGTCATACCCCTTAATCAAATTGCTTCTTAACAACTTTTATCAAGGCAATATACTTAACTTCAGTAGTAGACAAAGCCATTATACGTTGTAGTGAAGATTTTCAGTTGATTACAAAGTTGCAAAATGAGAACACAAAATTAGAAGTTGATCTCTTTTTGTCTAAATCTGCAGCAAAATCAACATCTACAAAACCTTTAATCTCAGTCAAATTTTTTCTTTTTCCTTCATAAATCATTCTCATCTTCAAGCTTCCCTTGATGTACCTGAGAATCCAATTTACAGCTTCCTAATGGCTTTTCCACACTCAATGAATGTGCTAAATCAGGTCTTGAACAGACCATAACATACATTATGCTTTCCACGACATTTGCATATGACACTTTTAACATTAGCTTCCTTTCATCTTCTATGGTTGGTATCTGATTAGTTGACGAACAAAAATGTGATGCAAATGGCAATTTCATTGACTTAGAATCCTCCATATTAAACCTCTTCAGAATATTCTTTATATAGCTTTCTTGAGATAACTTCAACACATTTTCTTTTATGTTTCTTAGTATCTCAATGCCTAGAATTCTCTTAGCACTTTCCATATCTTTCATTTCGAACTCAGAACACAATTGATGCTTAAGATTAACAATCCTCTTTATGTCTCTGGCAGTAATTAAAATGTCATCTACATAGACTAGTAGATAGACCATTTCATTTAAATTCTGACCTACAAACTAAACATATTGATCATACTGACTTCTCTTATATCCATTGCTTAACATGAAGTCATCAAATCTGATATTCCATTGCCTTGGAGACTACTTCAATCCATAAATAGATTTCTTCAATTGACAGACTTTGTCCTCATCACCAACCTTGATAAAACCCTCTGGTTGAGCCATATAGATCTCTTCTTTTAGGTTTCCATAGAAAAATGCTGATTGGACATCCATTTGTTCCAATTCAAGGTCGAAAATAATAGCAAAAGCCAATAAAAGTCTTATTAACACAAGTCTAACTATATGAGCAAACACTTCATTAAAATCAATGTCTTTCTTTTGAAAGAAACCTTTGACCACTAACCTTACTTTGTATTTCACAGCTTCAGTAGCATTCAAATTCTCATTCTTCTTATAAATCCATTTGCACCTTACAACTCTCATTTCACTTGGCTTTTAAACCAATTTCCAAGTTTGGTTCTTTTGTAAAGAGTTCATCTCTTCAATCATGGCATTATACCAATACTTAGTGTTACAGGCCTACTTTTTTTAAGTCGAGATTTGTGCTCGTGCGGCACTTACTAGTGCATTCTAACTAGCAAGTTAGCCTAACTGAGTTTTGCACATAACCAACTCAAGTTGGTTAGTTGTCTACAAAAATATAATGACAGTAGAAAACAAGAGGAAACAAGCCATTATCATAATTCAATACAATCCGACGTTTTATTAATAAAATGCTCACAAGTATACAAGCTATCAAAGACGTACAAGCATACAAGCCAATGAAAGCGTACAAGCACTAAATAAACAATTGTCTCTACATGTCGAGATAACACCAACAAGTTAGCCTAATTCATACAAGTAGCCTATTTCTATCTATCCGAGGGCGGAGGAGTATATAGCAATGTCTCCAGAGTGCTGATGGATAAGACCCTTCTGAAGTACCTAGCCATTCCCTTTTAAAGAGGGTTTTAAGACATTACTCGGGTAGCACGAGGAGACATAACCTATGTCTCAGTTGTCACACCCCTAAATAGTGTCTACGATGAACACCTCCAAGCCACAATGATGCCTCTCGACTTGCGACTATAGGCTTACTAGTTGGCTCTGGACAAGCAAATACGTGAGGCCCTTACACTTAGCATTTGATGATTCCATTGCTTCCTTAAAAGAATTTGGTTATGAACCTACAAAGTTATCAACTACATTCAGGACATATGTTATTAGGTCAACATATCTAAACCTTGCAGATGACTTTATATTCCTCTTAACTTTATCCCTTGTCAGTTTATAGTCTTGGATTCTAGGTATCTTTCTGTTGTATCTATAACTTCATTGTCATCCTTAAAATTTTTAGCTTTTGTTTATCAAGCTCCACTTCAAACTCTAATATATCTTGGTTGGTTTTTGTTGTGATTAATTCTTGGTCTGATGTACCTTTTTTCTTGACTATATCATCTTCATTGAATGTGACATCCCTATTAAATATGCACTTGGAGTTCCTGCTATCACTGTACCGTAACTTATACCCTTTAACTCATTGAGGATAACTAATGAAAATACCTTTTGCTACCCTGTCATTCAACTTCTCTTGATTGATATGAGTATATGCAGTACATTTACAGACTTTAAGATGACTCAAATTTGGTGGATGTTCTGTCCAAAGTTCTTCTGGAGTCTTGAAATTTAAAGCAAAAGATGGACTTCTATTCAGCAGATATGCTGCAGTGGTGAGTGCTTTGGTCTAACAGAACTTTGATAATCTTGCACTAATCAACATGCACCTCACCTTCTCCATGATTGTTCTATTCAACCTTTCAGCAACACCATTTTGCTGAAGGGTGAATCTGACAATCCTATGCCTTAATATGCCATATACTTTGCACAAATCCTCAAAGACCTTGTTCCAATACTCCATGTCATTGTCAGTTTTTAGGCTTTAACTTGTTTACTGATTTGATTTTCAATTAATTTAAGTCATTCTTTGAACTTTCCAAGAGCCTGATCTTTGCTTTTCAATGTAAAGATCCATACCTTTCTAGAGTAATCATCAATTATTGAAAGAAAATACCTATCATCTCCCAAGGAACTTACTTGTGTAGGTCCCCATATAACTGAGTACAAGTATTCTAGTGTACCTTTGGTGCTGTGTATTCCTAGAACAAACTTGATTCTATGGTACTTTTCAAACACACAACTTTTATAAAACTTGAGAGTTCTCAGTATATTATAACCAAGAAGACCTTGTTTCTTCAATTCATTAAGGCCTCTTTCTCTTAAGTGTCCTAGTCTCAGATTTTATATCACAGCTAAGTGTGAATCTTGAGAGCTAATATAGTTTATTTCACCTATCAATGCACTTCCTTGCAAAACATACAATCCATTTCTTTTAACCCATTTTAACAAGATTAATGAACCTTTCATCACCTTAAAGACTCTATTTTGTTTACCTTAAATGAACAACTTACATCATTAAACATTTCCAAGGACAACAAATTTCTTTTCAGCTCTAGTACATACCTAACATTTTCAAGAATTCTACAGGTTCCATCATGAAGCTTAAGTTTAATGGTGCCTATCCCTTGAACTTTACAGGACATATTATTCCCCATTAAGACCTTTCCCCATCAATGAGCTCTAAAGATGTAAACAAATCTTTATTGGGGCATATATGAAATGTGTATCTAGAATCCATAATCTATTCATGTTTTGGTTTGTCATTGGAGATAATCAACATAAAAACATTCTTGAAATCTTCTTCAGTTACCATTGCTGTATCTCTTTGCTTTCTAGATGATCCTTCCTTTTTTTGATATTATCTTTTTGGACAATTTATTCTAAAATGACATTCTTTGTGACAATGAAAATATTTTAACTTTTTAGCTTTAGAGCTTAACCTTGATTGCTTCTTTCCCTTATAGTCTTTCTTTTCTTGTCTTCCTCTTGCATTCATTCCTTCAACTACTCTAAAATCTTTCTGTTCAAACTTTTTGCTAAGTTTTTTAGAACTAAAAGAAGATTTTACATAATCCATGGTGACTATATCTCTTCTATATAGCAAAGTTTCTACAAAATGTTCATAGCTGGGTGACAGTAAGGTTAGAACCATTAGTGCCTAATCCTCATCCTTGAACTTGATATCAATTGTCTCAAGACTAAGGATGATCTTATTAAAGTTATCAAGATGTTCTTTAATCGAACCTCCTTTCTCAAAGCCGAATGCATAGAGTTGTTTCTTTAGGTACAATCTGTGTGCTAAAGATTTCTTCATGTATCTTGATTCCAATTTATTCCATAGACCAATGCTGTGTTTTCTTTTGACACTTCCCTTAAAACTCCGTCACTAAGAGACAACACTAAAATACTATGTGCTTTCTTTAAGACTTCTTATTAATTTCGTTTAACTCAGATGACGTCTTTTCTTCTTCTACCAAAGTTTCTTCCAAGCCTCATAAATTAGATAGGCTTTCATCTTCATCTTCTAAAGATTGAACTCGTTTAAAATTTTTTAATTGAAAATTTCGAAGAAATTATGTGTGATTCTTGTGGAGCTCTGATACCAATTGTTAAATAATTTGATAACAACTAGCAAGAATGCAAAGAGATTAACATATGCCAAATTTCAGTAATCAAAACAAAGAAAGGAATATATGAACAAAACTTTAAGCTAACATAATGAATGAAATTTCCTTCAAGAAAGAACAAACAACAATAGGAGAATGAATGAAATTTTCCCAGAGAGAATTACTCTCTGTTTTCGTTTATTTTTGCAAATCACAACTACCGTTTTCAATTGCAAGATTACACTTATACAGCTATCAACTAAAACGCAAGTTTTAACTAATCAATACTTTGGCTAACTAACTAAAAACTAATATTGCCAAATCACCAGTTTCTTGCCAACTTAGCTTCCAATTTGACAGTTTAGCAACCTACAACTAAACTTTCTATTATTCTGTTATTTGCAAATAGCAAATGAGCAATGGAAGTTGACTCACATTCACAGGTTTCATATTTGATTCTCTTTAATTTTTAGTTAGCTTTCTGAAATACTAATAGCATCACAAACAATGCGAGCGCTTATCTTTGTGCTCATCCATCATCAAAGAAGAGAGCTCAGCTGCTGGTTCAAGCTCAAGTCACCTGTTTACTACTGTATACAACACGTGCTTTTTATGCTGGGAGTGGGACCGCGCCCTTCAAGCGCTTATCAGATATTTTATCGATTGTTATTATTAAAATTACGCCCAAAAGTTATAATCTAACGGCAGATATCAAAACTAAATAGGGTTTCATATCCAACGGTTCAAAATCTCTCCATGGCACCATCGCAAAACCATAAAAACGCAAACCCTAACTCTATTTCTTCCTCTTTCTCTCCTGCTTCTGCAACTCACTGCCTCACTTTTTTTTTGCAGCAGGAGACGCTGAATATCCCTCTTTGTGTTTCTCTCTACAGTTAGGTAAATACTCATGCCTTCGATAGCTCTATTTGACGGAGTGAAAGAGGAGAAGAAGATGAAGAAGAAAATAGCGCTTGAAAACCTTGCGGAAACCGAGGCTTCGGTGGAGAAGAAGAGAAAGAAGGAGTCAAAGCTGAAGGCGGCTGAGGAAAAGAATTCAGAGAAGAAGAAGAGCAAGAAGAAGGAGAGCAAGAAACGGACGGTTTCAGAGATGGAAGATGAAGATGAAAGAAGCGAAACGAGCTCCGAGTTAGGCGTGCCGGTTAACTTGAAAGAGGAGAAAAACAAGAAGAAGGCGAAAGTAGATGATGAGGTAGAAGAACAGGATAGTAGCGAAAATCTGAATGCTACTTCGCGGTTCCGGATATCCGAGCCGTTGAAGGCGAAGCTCAAGTCCAAGGGGATTGAGGCTTTGTTTCCTATCCAGGCGATGACTTTTGATATGATTCTCGACGGCTCTGATTTAGTTGGACGGGCACGGACTGGTCAGGTACATACATGAACATTCCTATTTTATTTTATTTGAGTTTTTTTAATTATTATTTTGAATGGATATGGTGATGGAAATATTGTCTTTACACCAAGACCAAAAAAAAATGATTTGCTGCAATAAAGAAAGTAGGAAACTTGATTTCGTTCTTGTTATATCGAATCCATAACTCGTTCTACGTAAACTAAGAAGAATTATTGAGTTTTGCACTAAAATTATAGTACTGGAGTTCCAATGCCGAATGAGTAATTGAACTGGTTGGTGTGGTAGATGGTGTTTGTTAAATTAAATGTTTTTTGCGTAATGGATACTCATAATTTCTTGTTTGTCAATACCTCTGGCCTTGTTTTAAATCATACAGGGTAAAACTCTGGCCTTTGTGTTGCCCATTTTAGAGTCTCTAACGAATGGGCCAACAAAAGCATCTAGGAAGACTGGATATGGCAGGCCTCCAAGCGTTCTGGTACTTTTACCCACTCGGGAATTGGCCAAACAGGTATGAAATAGCAGTTAAAGGAATTTTTTTTTTTTGGAAATATAAGTTTTGACATTTTGTTTTTGGATTTGTTTTAGGTTCACGATGACTTTGAAGTTTATGGTGGGCCAATGGGATTGACCTCATTATGCTTGTATGGAGGAGCTCCTTATCATAGTCAGGAGTTTAAATTGAAGAAAGGGGTTGATATAGTCATTGGAACCCCTGGCCGTATCAAGGTTAGCTATTTAATAACAAATTTTCGGTTAAAAAAATTAACAATTTCACATCATCTGTTGTCCTAGGCTACGGATGCCTTGGAAATGATATTTCCATTGATGATGTGGTTGTTAACTTAGAATTATATATGGTACAGGATCACATTGAGAGGGGCAATATTGACTTCAGTTCATTGAAGTTTCGGGTCCTTGATGAGGCTGACGAAATGCTTAGGATGGGTTTTGTTGAAGATGTTGAACTTATTCTAGGTTTGTATTTTTCACATATAGTACTTGGACCTCACATTTAGTGATTTTCATATACCATTATTCATGATCTATAATTGAAATCTGCAGGAAAAGTTGAGGATGCTAATAAAGTTCAGACACTTCTCTTCAGCGCCACCTTGCCACACTGGGTGAAGCATGTGTGTTTTCTAACTATGATTCTGGATTATAATGCCTTTCTAGATTTTATGCTGAACTTATAAAATTATACAAGTTTTGTCTTATATAAGACATCTCAATTATCTCATGTAACTAAATTCTTGGTTTTGCATTGCCAGATTTCTACCAAGTTTCTTAAACCAAATAAGAAAACCATAGATCTTGTTGGCAATGAGAAAATGAAGGCTAGCACCAATGTTCGGCATATTGTTCTTCCCTGTTCTAGTTCTGCAAGACCTCAAGTTATTCCTGATATCATTCGTTGTTATAGCAGGTTGGTTGTTTATAGTGCTTAGTTACCTGTTTAATTAGAAGTATGATCAGTTTGTACTGTTCACAGTTTATTGAATCATTTATTCTTTAACTCTGTGATTCTTCTGATTCAGTGGAGGCCGATCAATTATTTTCACTGAGACAAAGGAATGTGCTTCTCAACTTGCTGACTTGTTGCCAGGTGCACGAGCTTTACATGGGGACATACAGCAGTCTCAACGTGAGGTAGATTGCTTGTCAGAATTTTTCATTTTCTGTACAGGTTTCCATGAAAAAACGAAAGCAAATGGATTTTTGAGCATGGTAAATGTATTTAGTCATCAACATACCCAGTAAAACTTTAGGCATAATCAAAGAAACAAAATGTTTGGTGAGCTATCAAACATTCAAAATTTTGGAGTGTAGATCTTTATTAAAACATTGGAGACGTTGACATGGTTGCTGTAATAATGAATGGTAGAATGGTGGAGACTGATGTTTCTATATTATTGCTTCTTTTTACTATCAACCTGGAATTGTTATAAGGAAATGTTATTCATATTTAATTTATGATGATCTTGTGTACACAAATGTTTTCCAAAAAGGAAAAATGAACATGATGTTTTTCTGTTTAGTTACTTTTATTGATTAACTGTCCACTTTTATTGAATTTGTGATCTTGTACCTGCAGGTCACACTATCTGGGTTCAGGTCAGGCAAGTTCATGATATTGGTGGCCACAAATGTGGCAGCACGGGGTTTGGACATTAATGATGTGCAGTTAATTATACAGGTTTGTCAGTGTATTTTTTGGGAATCTTTATGCGATGTTTCTATCTGGTATATACTTATACAGATCTTTGTGTTTTAGTGTGAGCCTCCTCGTGATGTAGAAGCCTATATTCATCGATCTGGACGTACAGGAAGAGCAGGTATATGTAGAAAATGTGGCGTTTGTTTCCTGTTCTGATTGCGCACAAGTTGATGAAGTGCTGAGATGCGTTATCTTCTTTTCAGGCAATACTGGGGTTGCTGTAATGCTTTATGATCCTAGAAGGTCAAATGTATCTAAGATAGAAAGAGAATCTGGTGTGAAATTTGAGCACATATCTGCTCCTCGGCCTGCTGATATTGCCAAGGCTGCTGGTGTGGAAGCAGCTGAAGCAATAACCCAAGTTTCTGATAGGTATACTTTCTATCTTGGTTCTTTAAGATGCTTAATGTGCGGTCGTATCCATAGGTGGTTAATATGTAGGAAATGATTACAGTGTAATTCCTGCTTTCAAGTCTGCCGCCGAGGACCTGCTGAACAATTCCGGTCTATCAGCAGCAGAGCTGCTTGCAAAAGCACTTGCCAATGCTACAGTAAATCTTCTTGTTTCTTCTTCTTCATTTGCATTCACAATTGCTAACAACATGAAGCTATGTGCTTTTTTCAGCCGACCTCTGAATTTTGTATATTCTGAAAGTGTGCTTATTGGATGATTCACAGGGTTATACTGAGATAAAGAGTAGATCACTTCTCAGTTCTTTGGAGGATCATGTTACGGTGCTTCTTGAAGCTGGAAAACCCATTTACACACCATCGTAAGCTCTTATACTTTCTCACTTTTCTATTTTGATCTTTGATGTCCACATATTACAAAAATTAGTAATCCATTTGGATCTTTAATGGTGAAGCATACTACCTTTTTGTTGTTGGATTATTGTTTGGATGATAATGTATTGATGTGTCTGATTATCTGTAACAGTGAAATTAACAAGATACAAAGAGTTTTTATCTCCTAGATTTGATTGCATGTAATTGGAAAAAATTATCTCTTTTGTATGCACATCACATTCTTAGACATTTCAAGCTTCTATTGTCACATTTGGTAAACATGTACTTGCATTTCCAAAGATGTTGGATTCCTTCCCTTTGGTTACTGATTGATATGAAGTAATTGGTTATATGCATACTTGTCAAATGCGTTGTACTATAATTTGTTGGTGGGAATGGATTTTTTTGAGTTGGGTGTATATGGCTCTTTGTAGTTTGTACTGCTTACACTGTTCAGTTGAGCCATCTTAGCTTTGTTGATTGGTGTCTGACCTTTTTTTTTTTAATATCATGAATCATCTTGTAGTTTTGGCTATGGTGTCTTGAGGAGATTCTTGCCTGAGGAGAAGGTAGAGTCAGTAAAGGGTATGGCTCTCACAGCTGATGGGAATGGTGCAGTGTTTGATGTGCCCACGAAGGATCTGGACTTGTTTCTTTCTGGTACTTATCTGTTTTATAGTTTCTTCATGACTGTAATGAGTGGGTTATAAACAAATAATCCTATGTTGTTTCCTTCAACTGGTTCCTGCTCTGTTGCTCTTAAATCTGTTTTAAGTATGTTTTCTTGTTCATCTCTATGATTGCTACATACTTGCGCTCATGGAATTGCTTGATCTTTGTCTTCTGATTTAAATTTTTATTTGTTGTGGTTGCAGGTTCACAAAATGCTGCTAATGTCAGCTTAGATGTGTTGAAGGAATTGCCACGCTTGCAAGAAAGAGAACAGTCAAGAGGAAGATTTGGTGGTGGTGGTGGCGGCTTTGGGGGAAGGTTTTCAGGTGGCAGAGGTGGTGGATTTTCTGATAGAAGAAATGATAGGTTTTCTAAAGGTGGTTCTAGAGGTGGTAGGGGTCGCCGTGGTGGTGATGGTGGTGGCAACAGATGGTGAAGACCTTAGAAGCTGCCGCCAAATTGTTTTTGGTCAGTGGGTGGAGCAATTCATAATATTAGGCAAAATTAATTTTCTGATAACGAAGAAAATAATCAATATGGGGCAACTTTTACCGTAGGTTAGGTTGGCCGGCTCGATATAGGAATTTTTGCCATATTTATTTTTGGTGTTTTTAGTATATTTTCTTTATATGTTGATTTTCTTCAGGCCTTTGCACTGCCACCCACTATCCTCTAATTTTGATAAAAATGTAAGACAATTACTTCCAAATGTTTTTTTATAATTAATTGATGCGAAAAAGGAAAAAAAGAATATTGTATTCTTTGTTTTGTGTAATCCGTGTGGGGTTGTGGAACTTCTATTTAAAAGCATTCCCAAATTTAATTAATTAGCAAGATAATAGTGAAATAAGATTTTATTATTTTATTTATTAGGGATATTAATAGATATTTTTATTTTATGATATTATTTTTATTATTATTTTTAAAATAATGATATATTGGGGATATTAATAGATTTATAAAGTAAAATTATAATTTTATAATTTAATAATTGATACAGTAACTGAATGGGTTCAAAAAGACCCGCCTCTAAATAGTTACCTTCTGTATTAATAATAATCAATGGATTACAGGCAGACCCCACCCACCATTGCCCTGTCTGTCATCACTAATCACAGACAAGGTTCCACCGTCTCCCTCTTCCAGACACGTCTACGCTCTCCTACAGCTATTCCCTTGCTCGACTTGTTTCATCTTTTGATTCTCTTTAATTTTCGGTTAGCTTTATGAAAAACTTAACGTTTCTTCTGAATGTCTCTCAACTATCACAATCATGGCATGTTACAGGAGAGCAAATGTCGTACTCGATGCCTTTCGCAATCTCTCTTCCAAGATTGTGAATAAAGTTCCGTTCCAAGAATCCTGTTCGAGAATTTACCCAAATGGGTCTGCACATATAGCTAAGTTTTCTGCTGGGTTTCATTCATATTCTTGTATTTCTCGAACATTTGTTTTTTCAGCTGGCTTGAGAAAGAGTTGTTGTAATCCGACTTTTAATACTGCTAAGAGATATTACTATGTAGATCATAACCGGGTACAACATTTTAGGCCGCGAGGGCCAAGAAAATGGTTAGTGAATCTGAGAAATATGTTGATTGTTGTTGTTGTGGGTTCTGGGGTTTTGATCACTCTGTATTTTAGGAATTTAGAGACTATTCCGTATACTAAACGAACCCATTTCGTGCTTTTATCGAAAGATATGGAGAAACAGCTTGGAGAGGCGCAGTTTGAGCAAATGAAAGCTGCTTTTAAGGGCAAAATATTACCTGCAACACACCTTGATAGCGTGAGAGTTAGATTGATAGCGGAAGATATAATTGGGGCTTTATAAAGAGGGTTGAAGCATGAGACGGTTTGGAGTGACTTGGGATATGCGTCTACTGAGACTGACCCAGCGCATGAGGGCAGAGCTCTTGATACGTTGATGGCATTGTCCAACAGTGGTGAAGGGAAGATTGAGGGGAAATGGCATACAGATGATGAAATTCTTGATGATAAGTGGGTTCAGCAGAGTAGGAAGAAGGGTCAAGAGAAAGAGTTACAACCGGAGACTTCTCATTTGGATGGATTAAATTGGGAGGTTTTGGTGGTTAATGAGCCTGTTGTTAATGCTTTTTGCTTACCTGGCGGCAAAATTGTGGTGTTTACAGGGTTGCCGGAGCACTTTAGAACTGATGCAGAGATAGCAACCATTATCGGGCATGAGGTATAAATATGTAATGCTTTTATATTAGATTGATAGGGATGCATTTATGTTTGATTTTCTTTTATTTTTATAAGTTTATACTTGATTTTCTAATTAGGTTGGACATGCTGTGGCTTGACATTCTGCAGAAGGGATTACAAAGAATCTGTGGTTTGCCATCGTGCAACTGGTTCTTTATCAGTTCGTTATGCCTGATGTTGTCTACACAATTTCCACTCTTTTCTTGAGGCTTCCTTTCTCCCGCAAGTATGTTTCTTGTGTTTATTATCTTGAACAACTGTTGGGGATTGCATTACCATTTGTGTGTATGTTTGTTTGTTTTGGTGATATGATATTGTTTAGAATTAATATCGCGGCTTTCACCATCTAGTATCTACTACTTAACACGATCAATCTTGTTGCAGAAATGTCTGTGTAGTCACCTATTAGATTGTTGATGCTCTTTTGATTCGCACATTTCTCAAGGCAATGAGTTTTTAAATGTTATCGTTTGATCAGGTGCGTTAGCCTATCAGAAATCCAAAAAAGATGAAAAGATAGAAAAAGTTTTTAGGACTTTGGATGCTTTAATGAATTGAATTTCTCACACAAGTGCAGATAGGCATAAAGCTTACCAGATTTGGGGTAAAGCCTTATGTCTTAATTAGCTCATAGATGGTTTGCATTAGTGGAGGGGTTCTTCTTTGCATGTTTACATGGCTACAGAACGAGTTATTCTCTGGTAGCTTTTTGGTGCTTGGGATTCTGCAGTTTATAGAACAAGGATCTCATAAGGGTTTCTCTGTATTAGTCATCATGCACTACCTTTAAAAGGCCAACATTGAGTAGAGAGAGTAGGAAGTTTAATCTATTCAATGATCTACTTTGATCACTCATTTATTGAACCTGATTTGCTTAGGCATATTTACCTATTAAACCCAACATTGTGTTCTGTGCAGTCATTGACTGCTAAATGAGGAACCTCCATCTGCTCGAACAATTCTGGCAATTGGTGATCTTTTAAAATCTCGTTACTTGTGGACATGCTTCTGACATGATTGCTTAGTCATTGACTGAGCTTTATGCATATTACTGAACATCCTGTTAATTTTTTTTTCTCGTTGTATCACTGCTGATTAGGAACTAACAATGCTGTCACCAACGTCATTTGTCGTCTGTTTTTTCAGTCACCTTAATCTACTTTCTTTTGTACTATGTACTGAAATTGATCATGAAACTAATTGGAAATCTATTGTCTTACATTGCGCTGACCTTACTACCTACCTTCTTATTTGATAGGATGGAAATAGAAGCAGATTACATAGGGCTCGCTTCTGTTGGTTATGATCCTCGTGTGGCACCTAAAGTTTACGAAAAGTTGGGGCAAATTTCGGGTGATTCAAAGCTGAGAGATTATCTTTCTACTCATCCATCAGGGAAGAAGAGAGCCCAGTTACTGGCTCAAGCTCAAGTCATGGATGAAGCACTCGCTATCTACAGCGAAGCAAGAGCAGGAGATGGTATTGTAGGTTTTCTTTAGGGCACCACATGTTGGTTATATGCCCTAGATTTAATAGGGACAAATATGTAATTGTATATTATTGTATTGATTAATAAAATTGGTAATTTATTTATAAGTTTTTGTCTATGTTGACTACTTATATATAAAATCCTTAAAAGGACAATTACAACCGGGGAATTCACATTTGGATGGACTAAATTGGGAGATTTTGGTGGTGAATGAGCCTGTTGTTAATGCTTTTTGCTTACCTGGCAGCAAAATTTTGGTGTTTACAGGGTTGCTAGAGCACTTTAGAAGTGATGCAGAGATAGCAACCGTGATCGGGCATGAGGTACAAATATTTAATGCTTTGATATTAGATTGATAGGGATTATGCTTGATTTTCTTTTTTTTTTTTTTTATAAGAGTTTATACCTGATTTTCTTATTAGCTTGGACATGTTGTGGCTCGACATTCTGCAGAAGGGATTACAAAACATTTGTTGTTAGCCATCCTACATAAGGTTCTTTGTCAGTTCATTATGCCTGATGTGGTCAACAGAATAACTCTTTTTGAGCGTAATCGTTTCTCCCACAGGTATGTTTCCTGTGTTTATTATCCTGAACATCTGTTGGGACTTGCATTACCATTTTTGTGTATGTTTGTTTGTTTTTGGTGACATGATATTGTTTAGAAATACTATCATGGCTTTCACTATCTAGTATCTACTACTTAACACAATCAATCTTGTTTCCGAAATGGCTGTGTAGGCACCTATTAGATTGTTGATGCTCTTTTGAATCACACATTTCTCAAGGCAACGAGTTTTTAATTGTCAGCATTTAATCCAGTGCTTTAGCTTACCAGAAATCCAAAAAAGATAAAAAGATATAGGGCTTTGTATGCTTTAATGAATTGAATTTCTCACACAACAAGTGCAGTTAGGCATAAATCTTACCAGATCTGGAGTAAAGACTTGTCTCTTAATTAGCTCATAAATGGTTTACATCAGTGGAGGGGTTCTTCTAGGGACTATGTACTGAAATTGATCCATTGTCGTTCTGTGCACCGAAATGCATGCAAGTAAACGGAAAACTATTGTCTTGCATTGCGCTGACCTTATTACCTACTTTCTTATTTGATAGGATGGAAATTGAAGCAGATTACATAGGGTTGCTTTTGCTCACTTCTGCTGGCTATGATCCTCGTGTGGCCCCAAAAGTTTGCGAAAAGTTTGACCAAATTGAGGGTGATTCAAGGCCGAGAGATTTTCTTTGTACTCATCCATCAGGGAAGAAGAGAGCTCAATTGTTGGCACAATCTGAAGTCATGGATGAAGCACTCACCATCTACAGGTAAGTAAGAGCATCACAAACTTAGCGTGCTCTAAATCCGAATTCTCCACCATTGCTGTAACAGATATTTTCTTTATTGTTGAATCAAACCTGTGCTTATTACTGTGATTCTCAATTTTTTTTTTTCTGAAATCAAAATTTCAACTCCTGACAATCAATCCAACTTTTTGTTAGAAATGCTATCGAAGAATGAAAGAGCATGAGAGAGCTTAAAAGAAATACATGTCCAAATCATAATATCTCCAAATCTACACAAAAATGATGACGATTCCCTCATTACTCGTCTGATACTGGACATAAATTTTTCATATTACAATATATTGTTATGATGTTTATAAGAATATTAAGTAGATTTTTTTTTTTTTCACCATGGGTGCTCTCCTTCTTGCTTCTGTCATGATCTTCCTGCTTGTGGGATTCTTTGTTTCAATCCTATTTGGAATGTTTAATTTTTTTTTGGTGGTACTATTTCCATTCATATATATATTATTTTACATAAAAGAATAAATCTTCCAGGATCAATGGCCTCCAGTTGCAGGTCTATTGTTAAATCTGCTCATAAACTTTCATAGAGTTTTTTTGATTACCAAACATCAGTTGCCAGGAAGGATGGTGCTTTTCGTCTACTTGCACCATCTTATAGTGAGATTTTCACCGCTGAGCCAGTTAATATTGAATACGTACTCAAAACTAACTTCTGTAACTACAGCATGGTAATAAACTTTCATGAGCTCGTTATACAATTTCTTTCTTCTTGTGAAATGAAAAAAAAGAAGACTTTATTAGTCAGCTGATATTGAAATTTGGGTGTTTATGATATTTCAGGGTGATCATAATGAGAGATCTCTTTGGTGATGGGATACTCGCAGTGGATGGAGAAAAATGGCGCCACTGAAGGTAGCTTGCAAGTTACGAGTTCTCAACAAAAGTCTTGAGAGATTTCAATTCTGCTGTTTTTCGAGCTAATGCTGCGAAGTTAATTCTGTTGCAGCAGCTGAAAAGCAGGCTATAGATACAAGTTCTCAACAAAAAATGATTGACTTAAAAGATAAATTTCAAACACTAATCTGTTTTTGAACTGTTCCAGCTTTATGAAAATAGAAGAAACCATTGTTAAACTAGCCCCCAGAGAAAAGCACCTACTGCTACTTGCAATAAACTAGGAGGAAGTGTTGTCATCATCAAGCGAATAAAGCGACTGAAGCTCCAGACAATATATCTGCCGATGAATTTACAAAGTTGATGGCTGAAGTTATATTGTTGTAACTTATATATATATATATATATATATATATATATATAATTCTTTATTCTTTTTTCTCCGTCCATCTTCTCTTAAATATTTTATTAGAATCACAGAATTGTTTGTCTGTGATTTTGTAGCTTTGTTGTGTTCTTGAGGTACATTGTTTTAACGTGACAATAAATTTGGAACAATAGTTACTTTAACATAAGTGTAGTTCACGTCTCAAAACTCAATTCTTTTACATCTATATACAGATATTTATAACAGAAGCGACCTTGGACAAGATGCAGTATCCCATGCCGCTCTAACTGAAACTCTCAGACTCTATCCAGTTGTTCCGGCTGTAATTTGTGTTGATACTTCTTTCTTAACCAGCAAGAACACAAGACACACAAGCTTAAGCAGAAAACAAGAAATCAAATGCAGAAAACAGCTTTGAACTTGAAACCAGAAAACTGAAAATCAGAAACTCAAGAATTTTAACAGTTTTAACAGATCCTAACTAACTGCAATTCAGCTAACTTCACTTCATAACTGCCTCTTCTCCAGCTCAGCTTCTTCTGAAACACTTCAACGAAACAGCAGAGAATTTGAATAAAAAATCTACAATTTCTCTTGCACTTGTTAACTGACTGTTTTGTTTTCATATAGTCTAATTTCCTTTGATCACCACTAGCTACAACATGCAGGAATAGAAGATTTTGGGCTTTAGTTGTTGCTGCCACATGATAGCCTACACTATTATTATTTTTATTATTTTTATGTTTTGAGAGACGATACAACTATTTCATGTATGAATCTCAGTTTTTACAATGATTATATCATGTATGAATGTCAGTTTCTCTCTGAATCTTAATAGCTTTCTCATTGATCAACCAGGAAAAAAAAAAAAAAAACCCTCAAGAAATAGTAGAGTGAAGGTTCTGGTATTGCTCACCATTCATGTATTGGGTGTTTTCCTCGTAATCTCGTGTAGGTTCTCATAGTCTAAAAAAGCTATATGGCTGAAGTACATTGGGGTTTCGTTGTTAATCTTCATCGAGAAAATTTCATTTTAATCATAATCTTTTATGGACTCATCAAATTTAAGTTTCTGCTTTGCATAAAAGTGCTAAAATTTGGTTTTGTGGTGGTTGGTTTATGACAGCTCTTGGAAGCACCTTCTAAAATAATGAACTGCTGAAGTCCATGCACTTCTCTCTTTATTTACTCGCATCCAATTTTCAAAGGGCCATTAACTCATGAAACTGTTTATGAATGATATATCTACGGTTTGTAAAAATCAGAAATAATATTCTTCCTCCAATAATGTCCCCGATTAAAAATTTCATTGCAGGAAGGGAAAAATGCAGAAGAGGTTGATATTCTCCCTGATGATTCATAGTAAAGAAAGGAGATGGCGTAAACTACATGACTTGCGCAATGGTTAGGATGACATACATTTGAGGAGAGGATGTAGAGGAATTCCGCCCTGAAAGATGGCTTGCTGATGGTGTTTTCCGACCAGAAAGTGCTTTCAAATTTGCTTGCATTTCAGGTCAGTGACAACCTTTTCCTTTAACTTTACTTCTTGATTCATCTTATATTATATTCATCATTTTTTTTCAATGCTATATAATAATAAGGCAGGCCCTCACATTGGCCTTGGGAACGAATTTGCTTATTGGCAAAAGAAACTCTTGGTTGCTTTCCTCATCAAATTCTTCAAATTCAAACTTGTGGATGAGACCAAGGAAGCTACTTATCGAACCATGTTCACACTTCACATGGATAAAGGGCTCCATTCATATGCTCATCCTAGACAGTAACTATGAAGCTGAATATGTCTGAAACTATTCGCTAATAGCAGTTTGGTTGTCTTACACGACCTCACGACATAAGAAATTTATTGCTAAGCTGTATAATGACCACATACGATGTCAACAATCGGAGAAGTTTTAGCAGATTCGGTCACGTCTTTACTTTTTGTTTAATATGACAGGTCGTACTCGTTTACCTCATGGTGACAATTGCATTTCCATGTTAACATAATGCCAACATATGTATCAACTGCTAATCTGCTTTCCATACCAAGCCAACCATATTCAATATTACGTACACTTAGAATTTATATATGGACAAAAGGAATGACAAAGAAGAAGAAACGTGATTTCAGGAATCAGAATATGCTTTTGGAACCGTGCGTTTACAGAATTACAGGCTTAGAGCTCCCGTCTTTATTCAGTGAATAGGTAATTCAGTTTTCAAACCCTTCAGCATTTGTTTACAGGCAGATGAAGGTATTCTCCATTATTCTGTTAAGAATCTACATATTCAAGCTCAGAGATATAAAGAAAAGGGTATACGACAGAACGATGCTCAGTCTTAATATCGAAGGTGGCCTCCGTCTCCACGCCTCTCCAAGAATTGATTGAACCATGTAATTACAGGGGCTTCTTAAACATCTCCTTTAGTAATTACTGTATATGTGTAGGCTTGTTCAAATAATAATAGTAGAGAAATTTAAAAGCTGACAGTTTGATGTTGGTTAAAATGTATTATAAAATTTATGTAACACGTCGCATAGCAAATAATGAACAATTCATTTTAATAAAATTTATAAATTAATTTTATATTTTACTAGATAAATTAAGAAGATCAAAATATAATTTAAATTATTTATTATTAATTATATCACGTATCAATATTTATTTCTAATAATAGAAAAAATCAAGACAAAATCTTGATCCAAAATTTACATAATGGCTTGAGAATGCATTTGAAAATCTGTACCATGCAAATAAAAATATGTTACTTTAGTTACTCAAAATATGAAACTTTTAGTTTTTAATATAAAATTTGTGATCATATTTTACATTTTAAATTTTAAGTTTTATGTTGCAATTTAGAAAAGAAAAAAAATGCTTAGCATGTATCAATACCCTAACTGCATAATATCAAATATTTTAAAGTTATAATATGATAATCAAAATCAGAAGTTATAATATGCTTGTAATTACTTTATTTAATAATTAATTGTTATTATTAAATCATTAAAATATTGACAATTTTGATCCAAATGTCAAATGCCATATGAAGATTTGGACCATATTTTAAACGACAAAATAGTCTATTTGATCTGGAACTGGTTGGTTTCGTTTGCTAGACAAAAGAGGAAACAGTAACAGGATGCTGCCATGCTACTGCATTATTTTCAAACTTTGTACTGTAACATACTGTCAATTCCATCAGATGTAAGTAATATCACCTATAAGGAAGTTATAGCCATTCAAGTTTCTTGTTACTCAATTCCCACATTAATATTTAATGCCAACTTTAAAATTCTTTTTCGTCTTTTTAATTACCACCTGTAGCTGTCGAGAGAATTTTGAATATTCCTAATTTTTCAATAAAAAAAATATGTATTGCAATAAAGTTGCTGGTTTTGTAAATCTGAGAAGGGTTTAATGGAGTTGTAAATGAGAGAACTGAATGCTGTGTAGGCTCCTGCATTCAACTCTCTCTGAAATTCTAAGATTTGTATTTCTCATTCCTGTAGCTTTCATTGAAGCATTCTTTATCCTTCAACAATGGAAGCTAGCCAAGCCTTCTGTAGTTTACCTGGTAGCCTTCTCATGTTTCAAGTCGCCATCCTTCTACAGAATTCCTTTCTCTGCCATTCTTGAAAATGCCTCTTTGATTAACATTTCTGACAGTGAAAGCATAGCTTTTATGTCAAAAATCCTCACTTCCTCTAGACAAGGTGAAAAGACTAATCTCCCTCCTGCCTTGCACTACATTCCACCAAAAACTCATCCACGAGAATCCATTAACGAAGTCCAAATGGTTCTCTTTCCAGTTATGGAAGATCTTCTCTTTAAAACTAAACTTTCTCCTCGTGACGTTGATATCCTCATCGTAAACTGTAGCCTTTTTTGCCCTTTACCTTCTCTCTCCTCCATTATCATCAATAAGTTCTTCATGAAGAGTGACATTAAGAGCTATAATATCTCTGGTATGGGTTGCAGTGCAAGTAGTCGGGCCATTGATATGGCTCAAAACTTTCTCAAAAGTCACACCTGCGCCGTTATTCTTAGCACTGAAATCTTATCTACAGGTTGGTATTCAGGTCACGAGAAGGTTACTTCTCAACTGCTTCTTCAGAATTGGAAGTGCAGCATTCTTGCTAACAAACAAAAAAGTAGCTTAAAGAACATCAAAATACAAAATATTTTGCAGAGTGAGAAACCGAAATGTCTATGACGACAAGGCATATCATGCTGCAACGCGCGAAGAAAACTCTGATGGAAACTTGGTGTTACACTCAATAGGGATGTATTACAAGTGGTCGGAGAAACTCTCCGGGGAAATATAACAATTCTTAGTTCGAAAATCTTGCCTTTTACAAGGACTAGCATTCATAAAAATACATACTAAATAATTAATATTTTACATAATTAATATTTAAAAAAATCTTAAAATTCTAATTCTCTATCTTGTGGAGATTACTATTAAAAGTTACACACTTGGATTTAAAACTTTAATTTTTTATTTTGTGTAGATTACCATTAGAGGTCACACATTTTGGTGGTTAATCTAGAAAAGGGTGTTTGCCGTTTTTGAGTCATAACTTTTGGTTCATATCTCGGATTAATACGATTCAAGAAGATCTGGAAAGAAAACTCGAAGATCTACAACTTTTCATTCACAAAGAAATCCAGATTCAAATGTTTTGAATGTTAAAACGGTAATTAAAAGTACAGATTTGCAGAAAATCCGAAAAAATCTTAATTTATCCCCATTAGTGGTAAAGATTTAAGGTAAAATTTTAATTCTCTATTTTATATTTAATTGATATTATAAAGTATGTTAAATAATATGATCTTAGTATGAGAATTAATGAACTTTAATTAATATTTTGAAATTTCTGTCGTATATAATATACTTAATTTCCAACAAAAAGCACGTTAAAATATAAAATATTTTGCTTAGTGATAAACCAAAAAGTCTATGACGACAAGGCATATCATGCTGCAACTCGCGAAGAAGACTCTGATGGAAACTTGGGGTTACACTCAATAGGGATGTATTCCAAGTGGTTGGAGAAACTCTCGGGGGAAATATAACAGTTCTTGGTTCGAAAATCTTGCCTTTTACAAGGACACTATGATATGGTGTTTCACTCATCGGGAAGAAATTCATTCAGAAATCTGATGAAATTTAGGTGCCAAATTTTATAATTGTGATACAGCATTTTTGCCTGCCAATTTCAGGGTGGCCAGTGATAAGAGAGATTGCAAAAATTCCAAAGCTTGAAGAGAAAGACATCGAGCCTGGATTGATGACATTGCATAGGTTTGGAAACCAGTCTTCTTCATTGCGGTGCACGTTCGCTTATGCATGGTGGCCGAAGAGAGAGTGAACAAAGGTGACAAAGTTTGGCAAGTTGGGATTGGAACTGGAATCCAATAAGGGCCCACGGATCGACTGTGTCGACAAGTATCCAGTCATGAATTGACAGGAAGATTGCATAGTGGGGTTGACTACTGTTATACCGATAATAGAATTTATCACCGCGATACTCCTAATTGCAACCACCACCACTCTGTCATTTTTCACCGTGGCTATGGTAATTGCATCCCATAATTCGAGGAACCAAAAATAAAGAGGCAGAGGTTCAAAATATTAAAACAAAAAAAATTAAGGTGGTAAATAATTTACCAATTATGAATTTAAATATTTATTTTTAAAAATTGGGAATGGAAATGTTAAGAAAGTAATTAGTGACTAAAATTTAAAAGTAGTTAATAAATTATGGTGTTAATTGTTCAGTTTTTTTAAATTTTGGGACCAAAATATTATCAAACTAAATATTGATTAGCTAAATTTTTAAGAATAGGTAATAAATTATTAGGTTAAATGCTAACTTTTCAAAATTTGGGTAAAAATATTAAAAAGCTAAACTTTAGTAGGAATTTTTTTAAAAATAATTAATAAATACACTACTGAACAAAAATTATATTCAGAAGGTTAGAATGAAGAGTCTCAATTTTTTACACAATTTATATATTATTAAATTAATTATATTTAAATAATTAAAATTATATTTAACATGTGTATTAATTATGATGTATTAATTATATATATTATATTTAATCTTAACCATTAAAAATGTATTGATCTAAATAGTTAAAAAATTAGTGTAAAAAATTGTGTAAAGTTAAGAATTTCTCTGCTAATATTTCTTCTAAACGGCTAAAGCCATACCCTAATTCGAAAATTTATTCTGTAGCATCCCTAGTCAAACAAATAGTTGCTTGATGGCTTCTCCATTGCAAAGATTTAGTATCAACACTTTATTATTATTATTATACAATCTCTTGCAAAAGAAAAATCTTTCACAACATACAGAAGAAAGACATGTCACATGCCCCATGCCACATAAATAACATTGATTGAATGCACATTAATATGATTTATTGTTTATTGTTATAATGATGTGGATTTTTGTCATGAAAATTAATCAAATTTTGATATGCCATGATTATAAAAATATATAGTTAACTTTTTATTTTATTTTATTAATTATAAATTTCAAATTGATTTTTTTAGATGAAACATATATAATTCATATATTCATTTAATAAAATTTTGTCGTATATACCGTTAAATGTAAAAATAACATTAAAATTTAACAATAATCATATCTTTTTTATTTTTATTTTTACTTATTTCATTATAACATGTTATATTGATTTATATGAATAATTTTATATGATTAATTTATATGTGTATTATTATTTAATAAAAATAAAATATTAGGTTAAGGGTCAAGTTAAGTTAACCAATTTATCACTATTTAGGGGCGGTGATATGAAATGTAATTCCAACAAGAGAAAATCGTGACGTCGCACCGTTTTGCTCTCTTTAAGAAAACGCGAAAGCCGAAACCCACGGCCACCGTGATAGCTTTGAATGTTGATATAAATGTTTGATACATAGCGTTGTTGGAAGGACTACTCAGAAGTAAATACATGAAAGAAGAAGACGAAGAAGAAGAAGGAGAAGGACAAATCAGATAGGTACTTTCCATGGCCTGGCCATTACATTTCAGCTAGCTTAGGTGTTGTTTCTTCTTTGTTATAATGGCGGTTGTGACGGCGGTTTTCGATATAAATATTATCAGAGTTTGTTGATCCGTCAACAACATGGCATGCATGCTTTCGAACCTTTAGGGTTTCTGATATAAATATGGCCTTTTTGTTAGATATGATTTTATTCATAAGCTTATATATTTCTTGCTAGCCCACGTTCGATTTCCTATATGTATTATCCTACTCTATTCATTCTAATTAGCATTACATCGTTCTGTAGCTACTACTTTAATCAATGCTATATTTATGCTGTAAGTATAATACTTGTAATAATTTACAATTAATTTAGGCGGCTAATTAAGTCAAAAACCAAGCTTTGCCCCATTGCTAAAACCCTAATACTCAAATTTATAGTATTAGCGTTTGCCAAAACTCGGCCAGCTTTCGAAGACAAAGATGTTAAAAATAGATGTAATAGAAAGTTGGGAATTAAAGATTCCATGTGTGTTTTAGCTAATTTCAGTTAAAATTAGTGGTGCTTTCGGAAGGCAGAAACATATTGATTGCTTGTGTTTGGTCTCAATTGTTATCAAGAAGTTGTAAATACAAAAACGGTACTCATAAAACAACCCCAACCACCACGCCCGAAACAATAATAGATGGAATTAATTGTATTTTAAGTCAGAAAATGCATGCCCATCTTTTCAATTTAAATTTGTTGTAATATCTATCAGACTTTAATGTATACTACAGACGCACAAAAAGGTCACTATAACATCATTTATGAATTGGATCAATTGATATATGATAATATGATAATGTGATTGTCCTCATTTTGTCACATAAGAGTGAAATGACAAGTTTTCCATGCATTGAAGCAATTGCTGAAAATGATACAACTCTTTGCAGTTAAGTTCCATATAGACTAATCTAATATGTAGTGCAATATTAATATAAGAAAATGAAACTTTATTCACGTTCGTAATTAAAGAAAGCTAACATACAGTGAATTAAAGAATATGAGGACCATATATTGGTCAGATATTAGTATACAAAAACATAAACAGAATTAAAGGAAATCTGTACAAGTTCATAAATCTTTGCTTTTGATGCTCATTACAATTTCATATCCAACAGCAAATAATTTACTAAGTTGTTGAAAAATATTTGTGTTCCGGCCCCAGGAGGACAGAGAGGACCATAACCAACATTAAGTTCTCCTACCAGTCTAGCTCTTCTAACTCTCGTTGGCATTCACAATTCTAACCAACCCTCTTTATTACCTGTATGCGAAACAAGACAGTAAATTAGGTCCCCCCTAGTGTCTCTCCTTCTTGCTTACTCCTTAGATATTTCGAGTCTCAAAGGATCAGCTCCACAGATTTTTTCAGTTTTGCTCTTCATCTTGATCTGTGTCTCTTTGCTTTGTTGTTCTCATTTTTGTTTAACCTGAAATGGGTGAAAATCCTGTAGTGAAATGGGGTTTTCTCATTCTAGCAAATTATCTTGCCTTCAGTATTGGATTCTCTGCAGATGTTGCATTACCCAAGAAGACTTATATTGTCCAAATGGATAAGTCTGCAATGCCGGAATCATTCTCCGACTATCTTGAATGGTACTCATCGAAAGTGCAATCGGTTGTCTACAAACCTGAGAAAGATGGTGATGCCGACGAAGAAGATAGGATAATTTACAGTTATCAGACTGCTTTTCATGGAGTTGCTGCACGGTTGAGTGAAGAAGAAGCTCAGAGACTGGAGGAAGAAGATGGTGTACTGGCCATATTTCCAGAGACAAAATACGAACTGCATACTACAAGGAGTCCCCAGTTCCTCGGACTAGAACCAGAGGACAGCACTAGTATTTGGTCTGAAAAACTCGCTGACCATGATGTTATTGTGGGAGTGCTTGACACAGGGATATGGCCTGAAAGTGCAAGCTTTAATAACACAGGCATGACAACGGTGCCTGCTCATTGGAAAGGAACCTGTGAAACAGGCCGAGGCTTCCAAAAGCATCACTGCAACAGAAAAATTGTGGGTGCAAGAGTATTCTACCTTGGATACGAAGCTGCTAACGGAAAAATTAATGAGCAAAATGAATATAAATCACCAAGAGATCAAGATGGGCATGGGACTCACACAGCAGCGACGGTTGCTGGCTCTCCAGTACACGGTGCAAATCTTCTAGGTTATGCTTATGGAACAGCCAGAGGAATGGCCACCGGAGCGAGAATTGCAGCTTACAAGGTTTGCTGGACCGGGGGTTGCTTCAGCTCGGACATTCTGTCGGCAGTTGATAGAGCAGTGGCTGATGGAGTCGATGTTTTGTCAATATCTCTGGGTGGTGGGATGTCATCTTATTACCGTGATAGTTTGTCGATAGCGGCTTTTGGGGCAATGGAAATGGGTGTTTTTGTCTCATGTTCTGCTGGAAATGGAGGTCCAGACCCTGTTAGCCTCACCAATGTATCGCCATGGATCACAACAGTTGGCGCTAGCACCATGGATAGAGATTTTCCTGCTACTGTTAATCTGGGAACTGGAAAGATTTTAACTGGAGTTTCACTCTATAAAGGCCAGAGGATTTTGTTGCCAAATAAGGAATATCCTGTTGTTTATATGGGAAGCAACTCAAGCAGCCCTGACCCAAGCTCTTTGTGCTTGGAGGGAACTTTGGATCCACATATTGTTGCTGGAAAAATTGTGATTTGTGACCGTGGCATTAGTCCTCGAGTGCAGAAAGGTCAGGTTGTGAAAGATGCAGGAGGAATAGGCATGATTCTTGCAAATACTGCTGCAAATGGAGAGGAGCTAGTTGCAGATTGTCACTTACTTCCAGCAGTTGCAGTGGGAGAGATTGAAGGGAAGGAGATTAAGCATTATGCTTTAACAAGTCCAAAAGCAACTGCAACTCTAGCATTTCTTGGTACCAGATTGGGTATTAAGCCTTCTCCAGTGGTGGCAGCATTTTCCTCTAGAGGACCAAACTTTCTTACTCTTGAAATTCTGAAACCTGATTTTGTGGCACCCGGGGTGAACATTCTTGCTGCTTGGACTGGTGAAACAGGACCATCAAGCTTGCAAACGGATCGGCGGAGAGTGAAGTTCAATATATTGTCTGGAACTTCCATGTCATGTCCTCATGTCAGCGGAATTGCAGCTCTGCTCAAGGCAAGGCATCCGGAATGGAGTCCAGCTGCAATAAAATCTGCACTGATGACAACAGCTTATGTTCATGATAACACTCGACATCCTTTGAAAGATGCCTCAGCAGCAGAACCTTCAAATCCTTATGACCATGGTGCTGGACACATAAATCCAGTTAAAGCTCTAGACCCAGGTTTGATTTATGACATTGATGCCCAGGATTACTTTGAATTCCTCTGCACGCAAACGCTAACACCAATGCAGCTAAAAGTATTCGGAAAGTATGCAAACAGAACTTGCCGACACACTCTTGCCAGTGCAGGAGATTTGAACTACCCAGCAATTTCGGTTGTGTTCCCAGAGACTACAAACATTTCTACTTTGACTCTTCACAGAACTGTCACCAATGTTGGGCCTCCCGTCTCAAATTATCACGTTGCAGTTTCGCCCTTCAAAGGTGCTGCCATTAAAGTGGAGCCAAGAACCCTCAATTTCACCAAGAAATACCAGAAACTATCTTACAAGATTACACTCACAACTAAATCTCGACGAGAGACAACGCCAGAGTTCGGAGGTTTGACTTGGAAGGATGGAGTACACCAAGTAAGAAGCCCAATTGTTATCACCCGGCTGCCACCGATTTTAGCATAAATATCTTTGGTTTTGCTAGAATCAAGGAGTGTTATTAAGAGCCATGGGGCTCGCAAATTTTATTATTTTGAATGCATTTTCTTTACGTGTCTGTCAATCATCCTGCCACATTCACATGAGAGTACAAGTTGAGTAATCACTTCTCCCAGTTTTAAAAATTGTTTTGTACCCTTATGCCAACAGCAATTGGTGTAAGAAAACAATGATGGCATGAGAACGAATAAGAGTAGCTTAATTTATAGTTTGAGATGATTTCCCACAACTAGCTGTGTTCATGGCTCCAATGCCCAGATATCCAGGAAATGTGAGGATAATGTCACACTATTTTCTTCGGTAGTTTGATCTTCTATGGCTCCCTGGCAGCTAAAAAAGGTTGAGAGTTATCACAGAGGAAAATTATGACACCAAACGCTGCCCACGTAGTTAGGATAGCTTGTCACTCAAAAAGCAGAAACATGCAGGATTACATCTTTGCTTAGATGAAGAACTTGTACCCAAAAAAAAAAAGAAAAAAAGAAGCAAACACATGCAATCTAAAATTTGCATCGATTGCAATGAACAAAATCCGGCTAATGCTATTCTCAAAGTATTCTTTCCAAAGTGTGTGACTTAAGCAACAAGTGCCCAAAAATACACACCCAACATAAAAATAAATAAAGAATCAGCAGATCCACCAGCTGAATTATAGTCACATTCTCACATGTCCCTTTCTGTATAAATCTTTTTTCAGTGAAATCCGTATAGAAAACAGAATACATGTATCATAATTCTGTATATAGACTGAACCAAACCCATCTAAATGCTAATCCGTATAAACACAAACAACTCTGCTCTGTAAGCCGCTAACAAGCAGGGACAGGGCATCTTTCACATTTCTTTTTCCCTGGTATACAATACAAGTGAAATACAGGAGAAGCATCCGAATTTCAACCAGCAGAGAATGCGTGATAATGAGATGAATTGGACTGATGCAAATTCCACCAAAATTTTCCAAGTTCTAACAAATGGACCACTGCTGTTTGCTTCTTGGTGATAATAACATCTTCAATGTCAGTAACAAGGCTTTAAAACATTGGAATCACCTGTCACTAATCAAACCATAAGAAAACTCTTGTATCCAGCTCCCTCCGCTTGGAACATCGGCCCATTAAAGTTTAGGCAAGCTTTTGTAAAGAGACTGGCCCAGTGGATGAAAGGAATAACGATACTAACAATTTAGACAATAGAGACTTGTGTTGTGGTATATAGTTCCAAGTATCTTTCTATATTTAGCTAAACATTTAGTGTTATCACTATATCGTTCTGCAAATAAATAGTAAAAATGGCGGGGCTAGGCGGGGCGGCCGCGAACTCTTGGATCTATACAGTCATTCGTCACCCCTAACAAAACTCCAAAATTATAACCCACTGCCGCATACCATAATTCTCGACTGACTCCACACCCACTCACTACCCCATAACTATTCAATACAGTGACAACAATAATTTGGATAAGAAACATGAAAATAAGAAATAAAAAATAAAAATCCTTTTGCTATTTTTAGCAAACTTAAAATCTGAATAGACATACCATTTTACTTTGGGAAGGCAACCTGTCGGGGATGGCGGTCCTGTCCTGGTTTTGGGAGTGATCGGAATCTCTGTATAGCATTAAATAAATAAATAAATAAATTTATGTAAAATATTAATAAAATTAAAATAATAACATTAATTTTGTATAAATAAATTATTTATTTTAATTTATATATAAATAATAATAAATTAATATATTCATAAATTATAACTTTCATTCTTAATAAAAATAATAAAATAATTAAATTAAATAAAATTTTTATTAAATTTATATTAATTTTTGTAAAAAAAATATTAAATATTTTTATTAATTTTGTAAAAAAAATATTTTATTTAATAAATAAGAAAATAAAAATTTGAAATTTTTTTTAGTTATTAATCTTATATTAATATATTAAAAATTTTAATTTAATAATTATAATTAATTATTTAATTTAATATTAAATAATTATTATATTTTTATTTTAATAATTTTTTAATTAATAAAAATAATAAATATATATAAAAATTAATTTTAAATATATTATAATATAAAATAGGAGTCTCGATTGAAGCTTATAAAACGGGGATGCGGATCCATTCTCGTCCGCACCAGTGTCCTTCGTGTTGGCCAGACACGTCACTTGCGCATCGCTGGTGCTTCCCTCAGTTGGCCACGTGTGTACGGATTTGGAATTCCAGGAAAGAGAGAAAATTAAAAAGTGTTGAATTGAAATAGACTACCGAAACGTACTTCTCGTTTCTTTTTCTTACATACGTGGAGTCTTATTATTCGACCACATGTTAGCGCCACTGTGCTGGGACTCAACTGTTCAGGCATCTTCTGACACGTGACTCTTTATCTAAAAATAAAAACGTCCCGGTTTGGGAAAATTGACTAGCGGTGAGAAATTGCAGACGTTCTAAAAGAAAAAATGAAGCGTCAAAACAGACACGTGTCGTGCGGGAAGCAGAGCATGGTCGGTGACAGGCAGCTTGGGAGTCTGCCCGAAGAGCTGGCTTCACAGTGTTGTAGAAATAGAGAATACACAACAGAACAAATACACTTTTGTTTCTCTTTGATGACGTCTTTTTTTTGAAGATTTTATATAATGATCGGCGACGGTGGTAACAGTTTGCTGAGTATATATAGAATTATGAGGTTACCCAATGACAGAGATTTATCAGAGAATGCCAAGAGATGGAGATGAGGATTGGCCTGCGAAATGCAGGGAGCGAAGGCGCCGGCGAATGGAAATGAGGAGATTCGGCTCAATCTCGGAAACCGATTCTGCGCCGTCGATGAGTAACAGTAGAAAGGAGAAACAGACAGAGGATTCGGTTTGTGTAGCTGAGACCAAGAGAATACGCACGGTGGCTGAAACGAAAGATATGCCAGCGGGGGCCTCTTCATCTGCTTCTTCGGGCGAGAGCATGGAGCAGGTTGCTTCAGAGGCGGTACCGGTTGAAGCTGAAGCGGCGGAGCCGGTTTTCGGGTTTATGACGTTGGCGGGGAGGACTCGTGAGATGGAGGATGCAATCTTTGTACGGACGAGTCTTTGTCAACCGGAGATTAATTGGCGGCGACCCGTGCATTTTTTCGCCGTGTACGATGGCCACGGAGGACCTAACGTAATTTCCGAGATCAATTTTTATTTTTCAAACAAAAAGTCCAGCGAATCCCCGTTTAACAGTGAAAGAATGATATAAAATTGTGATAATTCGGTCAGTTGACTAGTGAGTGCTCAAACTTGTTGTATGAGTGTTATGTGTATGCAGGTGGCATCACTCTGCAAGGAGAAAATGCACTTGTTCATCGAGGAAGAGTTAATGCGCGTGAGTGGCGTTGTGGGGAGTGAGAATGCCGGAGCTAGTACCTCAACAAGAGAAGAGCGTGAACATGAAGCTACAAAATGGGAAGACGGGTGGAGGAGAGTGATGAAGACGAGCTTCCGAAGAATGGACGAGATGGCAGTTAGTACGTGCGCGTGTGGTAGCGTGGGGTGCGATTGTGGATGTCATTCGGTGGTGGTATCCCTAGGTGGGTCCACCGCTACAGTGGCAATTTTAACGTCGGAACACATTACTGTTGCCAATTGTGGCGACTCACGCACTGTACTCTGCCGAGGTGGGAAGGCAATTCCCCTCAGCTGTGATCACAAGGTTAGTTCGTCGCCTTCAATATGAAATGAAAACAATTGTAATCTTCATAAGTGGTGGACAGCTGCCCTTTAATTTCTTTGTCTGCTGCTAATAATCTGTTATTAGTAATTACGTATTTACTTGATAGAGTAAGCTATCGGTATTTGACAACTGTATTCTTCAAGTTTTGACTTGTGCTGGATTTTTATTTTTGCTTAGCATTGGTCTTCGTTGAAATTGGTGTTACGAGAATACTCCATAGTCTTTGGTATGACATGTTCTCTTTTGTTGGATTATTGTGTGTATATATATGTAAACCATGGATAAATTTTGTATGAGACTGAAACTTGTGACATAATCTCAATTATAATTAATAACTCTGATTTAGTTTTGATAGTCTAATAATAAATTTGAGCTTGTTTAATGTATACATTCTGTTTAATAAGCTACTTTGCCAAACAAAATAATAGTATATTTAGGGTGTGTTTGGAATTGTAGTGTCGTGACATTAAAGTTATAGCTATGCTCTAAAATGAAATCACTAGATATCACAAGTGGAAAAGTGAGTAGTCCTTACTAAAAATTGGTGTTTACCAAACACTTTAACTGTTGTATTTTCAAAATATAGCTGAAGCATAACAATTCCAAACTAAGCCTTAGTTCATTTCAATCCCATCTTGTTTGACACCTGTTGGATGTTAATTTGCTGCATTGGTCGTCCTTGAAATTGGTATTATTAGAATGCTCTATACTTTCATATGTTTTCTTTTGTTGGATAATTGTTTAAATACGTGGGATATATATACCACGACTAAATTTCCTGGTGTTTATGATACTATATGAGAGATTAATCTAAATTATAATTGAATCATAGTGTCATAGCTATTGATAAACTTGAAGTTCAATGTATACAATTCCATTAATAAGCTATTACATCAACCAAAAGACTAGTATATTTAGTTCATTTCAGTCAATCTTATTTGAATCCAGTACAACCTCAAGTAAAATGATGTATTATGTATATCCCAAGTGATGTAAAAAAGGGAGTGGTTTATGATGTTTTAGGGAAATAGTTACATCATGAGGCCAATAAGTTAAAGCATACCAAATTATGCCAATTTTTTATGTAGCTTCACCGGTTAGAGGCACAATATTTTGGAATTTTAGTTGTCATTTTGAACTTGGTGATACACTTGTCAAAAACCAATAGCCTTACCCTATCAAGTAAAAAACGTGATCACTCGAGGATGGCTAAGTGTGACGTTAGATTTATTAACTTCTGCATGGGCAACTTGTTCTCTGCTTTTGATAAGTGGTGCTGCATGATGACATTAGATTTGTGTGAGGTGCCATACACTATCCTGGCACGAGTTGTTATTTAATTAGTTTTGTCCTGCTCAATACCAAATGACGATTTGTATGATTGTATGACTCTGGTTGCTAGTTTTTGACCAAATTTGCTGACATATCATTTGTGATAACGTGCGATCTACTGCATTTGTGTTAATATTTTCCTTTTGGTGTCATGATCACTTCTTCACATAAATTTTGGTGAAGATAACATGTGTTCTATGTCATTTGTGTTACTGTTTTCCTATTGACGTCATGATCACTTCTCCACACAAATTTTGGGGATGATAACATGTGTTCTACGATGTTTGTCTTACTATTTTCCTTCTGATGTCACAAACACTTCTCCACGTGATAATTGTTAATATATTATTTCCATATAGTGTTATTCTTTAAAAGCGATCCATTATTGATAGTTTTCCTATATTTCTAAGCAGTATAATTGGGATCTCCTCCCCATTAAGTTACTTATCATAAATATTAATTACACCAACACTCTTAACATTTTCGGCAGCCAAATAGACCAGATGAACTTGCAAGGATTGAAGCTTCTGGGGGAAGAGTCATATTTGTGAATGGAGCACGAGTTGAAGGCATTCTTGCTACGTCCAGAGCAATAGGTAATTTATTACCATTCTAATGGAATTTTTATTTTGTTTTAATTATGTAGAACTTATTTTCAAATGATATCACTTGTGTGATGGATGAGTCACAAAGAACAAAATGCTTGATTTTCTATTGGGTAATATGATCTAGTTTTATCACGTCATAGTAAATACATGAAAAAGTCTCCTTTCTTAATAGTTGTAACATTTTTGAAGGACATTTTGAATAGGGGGTGTATCTATGTTAAACATGTCTCAGTTTCTGATACTACGAATATTTTTTATATGACTCTTGCTTTCTAGGACATTAATTAAAAATCGAGTATCAACTACAGTATGATAGTATGGTTCTACTACCTTTGACAATTTTGATAATGATAATCTGCACAATATTAGAAAGCTTTTACTGTTTCTTGAAGTTTTGCTGATATTCTTAGGGTATATGAATTATCACTTACGTCCCTTGGAGATTGATGTTAGCATCATTCAATGGCTTTTAATAAGTTTAGTATTTTTGTTGCTCCAATATAAACTAGTATTAATTCTTTACAATTTAACGAGCAAGGTTGTACAAGATTTGATGAAGGTTATGTAAGCGATGGCATAATTGAACCTTTGGATAGCTCATTGATAGTCTGAAACTAGTGATGAAAGTGAATAGGCTTGGAGGTTTCTGATCTTTATTGCTGGTTTCAATGATATTTTGCATCATTAACTTGAACTATGATTTTCTATGAAACCAGTGACAATTTCCCCTCTTCAAAGTTTAACTCATTGAACCATTTGGACTAGTTAAGATTTTTATGACATTAGACATTGGTTATATGCATCTTTTAGATTGAAGGTTATGGTGCCATTGTAGAATGTTGGTGGATGAACCAATTTTGTAAAAGCACTCACAATAGTTGTTGTGCATGATTCACATTTATCAAAGCCAAAAACTTTGAGATGGAAGATGACATTGTAATGCCACTTTTGGTTTTATGGTTAAAACCTAGTGTAACATTGGAAAAAATTATGAACTTCCATTACATGACTAAATGTCTGTGTTAGATTTATGACTTCATCCTTTCTTTTGCTTTAAACTTGTTTTTGTTTTGGTTAATGGGTAAGATGTAAATGGGAAATATCATCTAAATTTTTAACATGTCAATATGGGAATAAATGATCAAGAAGATTCTTTCATAAGATTGGTCCCATTTGGAAATTTTACTGGGATGCTAATGAAATGAATAGAGTATGTAAATCTACAGCATGAAAATGTAACAAGTATAAATGATGAATGTGGAAATTCTTCAACCAACCACGAGGAACCAAAGTTTAAAGTTTTGTGAGTGGTGGGTTGGTGACTTCTACATCATTGCTCAATGTGGGAGTAATGCACAATATAAATTTGTTTTCTAAAGACATCTATATGGTGCTTTTGTAGTGAAATAAGAATATTTAATGGTTTATGATTTAGTGAAAGCAACAATATTTGCAAGGTGGTTGCACTTTCTTATTTTGGTAAAAGTTGTGTGTTTTAATCCTTATCTTTTTTATGAAACCTTTATTTTCCGCATTTGTTTTAGTATATTTCTTTATCTTTACGGTTGTCTTTATTATTGTAGTTATTATCATTGTAATTAAGTTCAGTTGCTACATTATATATATATTTTTTTATGGTTTGAGCTACTGAGACTACTCTTAAGTGCTTGTTTGTGCTTCATGTAAGTTAACATGCACTAGATTTATTACACTAAGTTGCATCAAGGAAAACATATTTCATTAGGAATAGTGCCTAATTGTGTGTCAAGTAGGTCAATTTATGCCGCAGCCAAGTTGAGTGCTGAAGTTTGATGATAACTTGCAGCGAATGATGTATGCCATTTGACTTGATTTGGAATATGGGTTTGTCACTAATTCCTCTGAAATGTCACATCTTGCCTGTTAGAACTTAGTAGTTGTTTTCTCACACTGGGATAAAGTTGAACGACTTCTTGTAATGATCTTGAGAATTTAACAAGTTTATCTACTATGTTAACATGTAGCTTACCATTGGGATACAATGCATATGAGTAGAAGGGCTGGGTATAGTGTTTAATTCCTAAGGTGGATGGAGCATATTGTAACATCCCACGTGATTACATAGGTGAGAATGTTACGTCTCACATCGGATAGAATATGGGTCGGTCTTGGGTTTATAAGGGCAAGTAGGCAGCACCACCTAATAACCTATTTTTTTAAAGTCGATGGCAAATGCTCAACCCGCAATAAGTGGTATCAAAGTAGATCCAAGTTCTTATTCGCATGTGGGGCCCTTAACACACATGCATCTAGTGCTCTAATAAGAGATTACCACGTGGGATGTAGGTCCTTTGAAGGTCATGGGGATGGGTAATATGAGTTAGGTGAGCTCTTGATGGATGAGTTTGGCATGACGAGGGTTTCACGTGATTGGATAGGTGAGAATGTCATGTCCCACTTGATTGGACAGGTGAGGATGTCACCTCCTACATTGGATAGAACATTGGTTGGCAAGCCTCTCAGCCCGTAACAATATGCAGCTATGATTTCAACATTATAATTGTCTGTGTGTAAAAAAGAACTAACACGTATTCAGATAAAAGGGAATCTCCTATTTGATTTTCGGTACAGTTGATGAGCGCATTGTTTCTCTAAAGTAATATTGAAACATTTGTTTCTTCTTCTGTATGCTTTACTTAATTTTTTTTTTCCATGAAAGACAGAGAAAATTTGTTCCATCACTTTAGAATTCTTTTTCTGGATGCATGTTTTAAGTCCTATGAAGATCAAAATCAAAACCAAATACCCATTAGGCTTTCATAGCATTACGTTAACATCATTGAAAATATTCCTAGTGCAATGGATGCTCCGTGTAACTTTACCTATATCTCTCTTCCTTTACAACACAGTCTCTTTTTGTGGTGAGAAATAAGGTGTATTTTCTGGAAAGATGAAAATTGAGAATCGTAGCTTTAATATAACTTTCCAACTATGGTATTGTGAATTCTCATATATTGTTTCTTCTTAAACAGGGGACAAGTATCTTAAACCAGTTGTAACATCAGAGCCTGAGGTAACTCTTACTAAAAGGGAACCGGAAGATGAGTGCTTAATCCTTGCAAGCGATGGCTTGTGGGATGTAGTGTCGAGCGACTTGGCTTGTGAGGTAGCATCCGAATGTCTTAGAGAAGGAGATCCTGAAGCTGTTGCTGCTGCAGGCCTCAATGCTGGGCCTCAGATAGAAGGTGAAGGGGCTGGAGCATTGTATCCATCAAGAAGTGTGCTTGCTGCTGCCCTGTTAACTCGCCTTGCTTTGGGGCGAAAAAGTGCCGACAACATCAGTGTCATAGTTGTTGATCTTAAGAAGGATTAATGAATAGATAGACAGATAAAAAGGAGGGAAGCTGAGGTTGGTAAGAACATTGTACAGGTTTTATGGTGACGGAAAAATGCTCAGGTACTTAAATAATATCTTTTAAAAAATGGAAAATTTTGAAAATGGGACATGTTTCTATTCGGCGAGGATATTTTACAGTATTGATTGCGTTTGCATGTACAGCCAGTCCTGTTTGCTATTTTAACAGATGAGAGCTAAGATTGCAGCTGTTACCTGTTTGCTATTGGTGAAAGCAACAAATTGCTAGCTGAGTGGCTGGCATATAAACTAACTACATACTTTTTGCCATTCTGTAATGCCTTATGCAAACTTGTGGAAAGCGTGTTGCCACCTTTTGGCAAGAAAATATTCATATAAAAGTTAGACCAACCGGCTGACTTTTGTGCAAATTTGAGTGAAGAGTATTGACATGGTAGGTGTAACCAAATCGTGAAACATAATTTAGTTTGAGATTTAAATGTGACTACTAGTGTTGTTTGAAGATGAGGTTTAGATTCTTGAAAGTTTTTTTTTAATTTTCACACGCAAATAATTCAAATGACTTCAATTTTGCATCTCTAATTCGATAGTTATAGCAGAGTGCGGGCGAGAGTCGCCAGGCTTCCACGCTGCGGATGGACGGATGACGGTGTAGCGTTACGTTAAAGATGCTTCGTGCCAAAAATTAATGCATCATTAATTAACCCGTTTGATTTGTCATTACAGGTAAGGCTGATTCATCAACCTTTCGATTATAGGCAGGATCATCTCATTTCAGAGAAAAAAAAAAAAAAATTCTTGAATGAAACGGGTGTATAATAGTCAAAGAGTTAGGGGCGGGGTCATCAAACATCAGTAATCGTCGGCCAAATGGCCTACTCATACAGACTGTAACGTAAAAATGGGTTGCATAAAACCTGCAAGCCCCACACGTAGTAGTTCATCATGGCTTCATGGCTTCATGCATATCGTTCCCGTGGCGCTTTGTTACTCTACTCTTCCTCCACGAGTCACTAGAGAATCATACTTTAAACGTTTCTTTTAGCTCTCTCTTTTTCCTCTCAACTCAACAATTCGCTTCTGTAACTTCCATCTTCTCATTTTATCTCACCTTCAACACTTTGTTCATATACTCTCGAAATCCACTCTGTAATGGCACCAACAGCTGATCTTTTCTCAAGGATCCCTAGCGATGACTCCGAAAGTGACACCCCAGAGAAATGCAGGAAGCGCTGTCGCCGTCGAATCGAGATGAGGAGGATGAGGATCAGCTCCGGTCAGCTTTATTCTCCTCCTCAGTTTCAGCTGTCAAGTCCTAGAGAAATGCAGGATACGTTGCCAAACGAGCAGCCACATTCTGTTGCTAATATTGTAGAGAATCTAATGCCGGACTTTGGTTTTCTTTCAATTAAGGGGTTAAGCGAAAGTATGGACGACGCAGTTTTTGTGAAGCAGGAGCTTTATCTGCCCGTTGTCGTGGGTGGAAGTCCTCTTCATTTCTTTGCTGTTTACGATGGTCATGGTGGATCTCATGTAATGCCTTTTAATTTCACGTTACAAGTAAATATACACAAAATTATAATGCTGGATAATATATTCATTGTAAAACGACATCATCATATTCGTTTGACACTGCATTATTATTTTATCTTTTCATACACATAATACAATTAGGCTACAATAAAAATATTATTGCTGTCACGTAGGTGTCCACTCTCTGCAAGGAGATGATGCAGAAGATCATGGTAGAGGAGCTGACGCGCGTGCACATCTCAAAAGCTACTGCAACTAGTGATCTGAACAAACAAGAAAACGAAGAGCTAGAAGAGGAGGATCTGGTACGTGTGGGGATAGAGAAGAGTTTTCAGCTGATGGATGAGGTGGTGGCCCTGAGCACGTGCAAGCTGATGGAGCTGGCAGTTGCGGGGTCGACCGCCGTCGTGGCTTTATTATCTCGTGATCATATCGTGGTTGCCAACTGTGGTGATTCCCGCGCCGTTGTGTGTCGAGATGGAAGAGCAGTTCCTCTTTCATTTGATCATAAGGTAGTTAGTTCATAATTTTTTCTAAATAGTACAGTAGTTATGATTGCGTGATTGCATTGCATTTCAGCCTGAAATACAGGATGAGCTGGAGAGAATTCGGGCAGCAGGAAGGAAGCTTATTTATCAGAATGGAGGTGCAGCGTGTGGTATTCTTAATGTCCCGATTACCTTATAATATCATAATTACTAATTAAAGGCTATATATCCATAATTTAATAAGACAAAAATTTCCAAAACCATTAATGCAGTTTCAGTAAAGATGCCTAAGTGGTAGGTCGAATTATATGATCTAATGTTGATAAGCGCATGCAGGAGACAACCTCCTGAAGAGAGCAATAACATCAACCCCTGAAATCTCCACCACTGAAAGAGAAGCAGAAGACGAATGCTTGATTCTCGCCAGCGACGGGTTATGGGATGTTTTGTCTGACGATTTGGCTTGCAAAATAGCATGCGCATGTCTTCGGGAAGGAAGTCCAGCTACTGCTCCTCCTCCTCCCAGAAGTCGTCGGATCAAAGATGGTAGAGAACAAGTGTTGTTCCCTTCAAAAAGCAAGTTTGCAGCTGCTATACTTTGTCGTCTCGCTCTTGCACGAGGCAGCCATGACAATATCAGCGTCATGGTTGTTGATCTGCTGAGCTCCAGGAAAGCCAAAACAAATAATAATTGAGTTAATTACATAACTTAAATTTTAATTTGCTTTCTGCATGCATGGAAATGGAAACTCTGTAATTTAATTAACACCAGCATGGGTTGTTGTAGACCTAAACTCAATCATTAAATTGGTTGATCATAATAATCAAAACAGAGCTATCGTAACACAAAACAAAACAAGCAGCAGCATTTTTTAAAACCAAATTCAATTTCATGTGTACACAAATGAAATGTGATTTAGCATGTGTTAAATTAAAGATTGGTCTCCACGTGGGTGGATTAGGATTGAAGAGTCCTAATGTCTCTTTCGTCTAGAATGCAGACAGCAATCGAATCCCACATGCCACACATGGCTTATGGAGTAAATAGTTCATTTATTTTGAGAAGGGAAGTCATGTGTTGATTTGGTTTTAGTTTCGGTGTGTTGTGCCATTTGGGACTTTTTCGATGAATCATGTAACTTAAGAAGATTGTTGACGCCAAAACCAAATTGAATGTGGGAACGAAAAGATTAAAGGGTAAAAGCACAAAGGAGAAAAGTCAGTCAAAGTTGTCCAAATTACCAAGGCCATTCCCATTTCCCAACCATTGAATTGGTGGGAAGGGATATATGAGCTTTTGTCTTTGTCTTGTTGCATAAACCAAAGGGAAACAAAGAGATATGATATTGCTATCGTACTAGTTTTGAAAATTAAAAGAAAGAAAGGTAAACGGTGAATGTTGAATGGTGCCAAAATAAATAAAAGATTTTAAAAAACAATACTTTAATAATGATAAATAATAAAAATAAGCTACCGACTTTGATGAATTGACAAATTCAAATGGTGCAAAGTTAAGACTTTGTAGTTTAAAAAAAGAAAAAGAAAATTAAGGTAAGAGAGGTAGTCATAGATGTTTTATTAATTTAATTTATTCATTAAAGATTTGATTTTAACTAAGCACCAACTTTGCCTAAACATCACCTATATCATGACTTACATTTACATATTAAATTAATTTGTAAAATTTGGAAAGAAAAAGAAGAAAGCACAAGTGTTTCAACTTTGAAGTTGCAAGAAAAATCACCTTCTCCACTTTCTTTCACTTGATAATGACATAAACCAATATGGCTTCCACTGAACAAAAGTCATACCATTTGGCTAATTTTCTTCATGTACTGTCTTGCACTTTGATATTCATAATTAGACCCCTTCTTCTTCTTATTATTATTATTTATCTAAATACTCTAATTTATGTGAAAATCGACTCATATAGTCTGAAGAATATATTAAAAAATTATACAAAAATAAATTAATTTAACATTATTGTATAATTATTTTCTGGCTCGCATAATTTATTCTCACTAATTTTATTGATTTTTATTTTCGTTGCATCAATACTTTTATGTAAAAAAAAAAAAAAAAAAAGTCAAAAATGATAAAGTGTATCTTTTATTATAATTTTATTAAAAATAAGGGACTAATTCGTTATTTTCCCATAAAAAGTTTACATACTTTTTAAGTCCCCGTAATTAAGTGGTAATCACTCGGCTCTGAAGGATTCTCCGCTAATAAATACAAAAAAGTACAAATCACTCATCAAAAACGGCAACTTGTACAATTTCACACTCATTAAATTGAAAATAACATAATGACATCAACCCACAGCTGAAGCCATCGGCCATGAAACATAAACGGAGTTAATTGTCTCTCTTTTTAATTACTACCATGCCATCGCGTCCGATCCCACCTTCTCAACCTTTAATTTCTCCTAACCCCGCAAACCACCACCGTCCTTCCGTCTACAACCTCGTCCCACCCATCTCCGCCGCCACATCTGCCGCCTTCTCTCTTCTCCTCATCCTTACCTTCTGCTTCCGCAGGAAGCTTACCAGAAAACAGACTGTTCCATCAGATTCCAAGCCCCCTCACCGTTTCTCGTACTCCGTACTCCGCCGGGCTACCGACTCCTTCTCCCCATCCCGCCGTCTCGGTCAAGGTGGCTTCGGTTCTGTCTTTTACGGTACTCTTCCATCTTCCTCTTCCTCTTCCTCTCCCCACCTTCAGCATCAAAATGTTGCGGTTAAAGTTATGGACTCGGGATCATTACAAGGGGAGCGGGAGTTTTACAACGAACTCTACTTCGCTTCATTGCTTGAATCAAACGAACATGTTGTTTCCGTTCTGGGTTTTTCATCGGATCCAAAACGTCATAGAATGTTGCTGGTTTATGAACTTATGTGTAATGGGAATTTACAGGAAGCTTTGTTGCATAAAAAGTGCCCGGAATTGATGGAGTGGCATAAACGGTTTTCTATTGCGGTTGATATTGCCAAGGGAATTGCGTATTTGCATAGGTTGCATCCGCCTGTAATTCACGGTGATATAAAACCCAGTAACATACTATTGGATCAAAACTTCTCTGCAAAAATTGCTGATTTTGGTCTTGCAAGGTTGAAATCAGAGGCTGAAATTCATGTTGATGTTGAGCCCAAGAACGCGGATTTGGAGAGTAACGGTGGGGGCGCAGTGGAGGATTGTGGATCTACAGTGGAGACTGAGAGTGTGAACACTACTACAACTACAGCTTTTGAGGAGTTGAGTTTAGGTATGGATCAGTCTCCAGAGACTTTTGCTAAAGTTCTGCCTTCGGTGACACAATCTCCGGAGGTCTTAGAGAAGGCTATTGTTGAGAGTGGTAAAGCGGAAGTAGATACTAAAAAACAGAGTGGTAAAGAATCAAGGAAGGAGGATGTGCAAGTGAAAGAATATGTAATAGAATGGATAGGAACAGAAATTAACAATGAGAGACCGAAAAGTGATTGGATTGGAGGATCTTCTGCTTGTTCATCAACTGTTGGTGGTAAAATTGATAAAAAGAAGAGCAAAAAGAGACTGGACTGGTGGGTTTCGTTGGATGAGGATAAGGAAGAAAATACCAAAAAATTGAAACGGGAGAGGCGCCCTAGGCAGGCTAGAGAGTGGTGGAAAGAGGAGTATAGTGAAGAACTTGCAAAAAAGAAGAAAAAGAAGAGGCAATTAGGAACTAATAGTGATGACGATTGGTGGCCGAGGGACGAGGAATTGTATGTGGAGAGGAAGAAGAAGAGTAGAAATAGAAGTCGGAGCGGAGGTAGTAAAGGTAGTTTAGATCGGTGGTTGGAAGGACTTAGTGGTGAGCTCTACAGAGGTCGCCACAATAGCTATGATTCTGCCAGTGGAGAAATTCCTAAGAGTGGTGGAATCTCCAGTACTCCTAGTATGAGAGGCACTGTATGTTACATTGCCCCTGAGTATGGTGCTGGCGGGGATTTATCTGAGAAATGTGATGTTTATAGCTTTGGAGTGTTATTACTAGTTTTGATTGCCGGACGACGTCCCCTTCAGGTTACAGGATCGCCAATGTCAGAATTCCAGCGTGCAAATCTTATATCTTGGGCACGACATCTTGCAAGAAATGGGAAACTAATTGAATTGGTTGATCAGGCTGTTGTAAAGTCTTTGGATAAAGAACAAGCTCTCCTTTGTATTACTGTTGCATTACTCTGTTTGCAGAAGTCACCTGCTTTTCGGCCTTCTATGGAAGAGGTTGTTGGTATGCTTACTGGCAAGTCAGAAACACCCAAACTACCTGCTGAATTTTCACCTTCACCACCGTCTCGCATCCCCTTCAAGTCACGGAAGAAGGGCCGGTGAGTTGATAATGTTTGTTGTTAAACCGTATTGGTTAAATACTGTAGTATATTGTTTTATAGCGCTGGATCATCATCTTTGCAGATGGTTTATGTAAAAGGGAAAAGAAAAGATTATACTTCTACATTCAATGGATCTGTTACTTTTACATTCAATCGATCTGATATATATATATATATATATATATATATATATTTTGCTTGGTCTTGTGTTGGATTCTGAGCAGCAGAGTTCTCATGATCCTGCATCACTATTCATTTTATTGTTGCTTGCTGAAATAGTTATGCACTCAACCATATTTTCATAATACTAATAAATGGAAGTAAAAAAGATTACTATTTGTCAAACTATTACCAAATATGCTGAATTGAACCTTGTGAGCACAAACAAAATGATTTGTGGATGGAGGAGTTGATTAGGGTGCTATTTGAAATCTATAGTATTGAACTGATTGGCAGTTGATCGCTCGATCTTATGATTGTTGTTGTTTCAAATTGCTCACCATCCCGAAGGCATAAGGGTATATTATACATTATTTCCTCAAGAATCAGATCAGTTTGTTGCCATTCTCACACAGAATGTGCTTTTAGATTTTTCCATTTCTTTTCTACAACAATCGCACAGATGGTTTAATGATCATCTATGTATATTCTTGGAAAATTATTAGAGCTCATATTTCACTAGCCATGATTTGAGCTCTATTTACTTTCATGTGGGCAGTGTGAATTTGTTCCTCTGTTAACCTGCTATACATTGTAGTCAACAAAATAATATGCTGCAAATGCAATCAACTTTCCTGATCTAGCATTATGGCAGTGATGCTTGCCTCAACCAGTTTAAAGGTTACACTATAAGCTAACTGTGATATATTTTGAGAAAGATTGGCAGGGCAAAATGCTGTTTGAGGAGAAGTTGCAATATTGGGATATGGTCTTATTCACCAAGCAGAGCAATGGTTTGCTTTTTATTTCTCATGCAATTTACCCAACAGATCTGATTTACTGGCACATTTCCAGGTAATGCAACCTGCAATCAGAAGTTGAAGCTTAGTGTTGGTCTTGTTCTTTTCTATTCTGTGTTTTCTCAAAGACTTTTCAATACACTTGCACATGTAATCACTATCACAGTCAACAATATTTTTTCTGGCCTTTTCTTCTGGAGTGGAACTGATACTTGGTAAGATCATTTTCATTTTTCGTGGCACATTTGGAAGGGAATTTTGAACATGACATGTGGTTAATATTTTGCTTTGTATATATCCTTGGAAAGGTAGAAAATACGGTCAGCAAATGCAATTCATAAATTTTCCAGTGTTTGGTGACATGGAAGATCTGGAGTTCAAGATTTAGGAGTCCTTGCTAGTTTAAAGTTGTCATATATTGACAAAATTAGTGCTGTCTCAAAATTGAGATAAACAGATTGCTTTTGCTTATTTTTCCGCTTGGTATTTATACAACATTATACTTGGCGGAACTTCTTTTCGAGAAATTATAGTATGCTAGCATCAGAATCATATAGATACATACCTCATCTGATTGCACTGAGATTCTTGGCAGCGGTTCATCACTTTAAGCTGACATAATGAAGCAGCATGTTTTATGCGCTTTAATAGTTTTACTGCTTTATCAAAACTGATATTCCATCATGTAGAAGATTCACTTGGAAGACATTTTATCAACATTGATTTAAGTGGTTTTTGTTTCCGGATGAATTCCAGGTGATGAGATTGATTCCACGCTAATGTGATATTTTATGTTGAATAATACAACTGACAATATGTGACATTCAGCAAGATTTTGCGCAGAGAATTCAATACAACATGTGCATGGAAACTTTGATTTTATAGTCTATGTCGTGTTTCACTTATGGCCACTGATGTTTCAACTTCCTTGTCTCTTTGAATTCATATTTTTAGCTACAAGTTTCCTAGTTTATTGTTTGATTGAGCGGGTAAAATAGCATTAGTTCTCAGTTGTTCTTTCTAATTCCTCTTAATGTTGACAATTAATCCATGTTGGGCAGCCAACCTATCTGTCCATATCCCTCTCTCCATCCACCACCCGCAGGACTGACAGCAGATCTTTTTGAAGGCTACAAGGAATGTGTTTATTATTTCGTGGAACTGGAATTCTGAAAGCGATAGTTGTAGAAGGCATAATTCTGAACTAAGTTATGTCACTGTTTATTTATTCATTCATTTCATTTTCATTTTTAAGTGTAGTTGATTTTACTTGACTGTTAATATGAAAGGGCAGAGCTGAGTCTCGGCCTCAGTAGACTTGGGGCATGTTTCACCCAGTATTTTTGTGATGATGAAGACTATTTGGCCCACTTGCTTCATTTACGGGTTTGAAAAGAAAAGCCTGTGAGTCTGTTCGCTTCTCCATACCAGTTCATGGTCAGCAAGTCCTAAACGCATGATGTAAATAACTTCAGTTCCAGCAGTCGGTTGATCTGATCTTCACACAATCTATTTTTTTAATCAATTAAATCAGCTGGGGCCGGATCCAGCTTCACAGTATCTTCGTATATTGGAGTAGTAGTACATACTAATATCATAATACTGATGCGATAGCTCCATTGATTTCTTCCTATCTGTAATCTCTTGATTTATTCAAATCTGTTTGTCAATGGAACAAAAAGATGATTCCTTAATGGGATTTTCCCATAATTAATTACATTAATTTGGTACAGGTAATCACTTTAATAAACGTTTTAGAAGCATAAAATCCTTCGTAGATTTCTGGTTGTTAGCTAGGGTTTCTGCTAGTATTGTATTTGTACCCATAAATAATCACCATTTGGCCAGTTAATTATATTATATGTACTTAATATTATTGTTCATCTTATCCGAAAATGAGCCATAAAATTGCAAGAGTTGCTGGATTTCTTGTACCGAGTACTCCAATAACAAATGGGCGCAAGGCGATCTTGCAAGAGTTGATGGCTTATTTGTACCGAGTACTCCAATAATAAATGGGAGCAAGGCGATCTTGACTTTTGGGTTCCAGACGAGTTTATAAGATGTGAACCTTATCAAGTCCCCAAAAAATTAATAATAATATACAATTATCTTAAATTTGGGGTACTAATTTTAGATCAAATTTCAACCAACCACCTATATCTCTGTTATCAAGACCACTACTGAACGGGTGACAATGTAATAAATTATATACTAAATAGAGTGATGCATGCTGGTTTTTTCAGACTATAACTTCAAATGAAGCCTAAATCTGTGTGACCTACAAATCTACAAATATAAATGGAATAGGTGCGAATGGTGAGTGTATCCATCAATAAACCAGAACATTAGGTTATCTATAAATAATCGTTTAAAACTTGCTAAGAAAAACATATCGACTGTAACTTGATCATTCAAACATAAAAGAATTTAACATCTATAAAATATGAACAAGAAATAACTATCATAACTATGTGCAAGTAAGATTTGTATTGTAACTTGTTATTTAGCTAAGTCTAAGGTTATTGTCTATCAATGATTAATCACAAACTAGTAGTCATAGTTTATGTTTAATTAAGTAAGGAAGCTTAAAACATGGGTAGCTCGTACTTAATTAATTTGGCCCAGAACTTCATAATCTAAGTGCTTTTTACCAAAATCTCCATCACAAGTTCACAATCATAACCACTACCTTTAATATAATGTATTCTATTCTAAATACATATGTATTTAATTATAGTATTGCAGACTTGACTTGTTGAGGAAAAAGATAGGAAGCTGCAGCTAATGTATTATTGAGTCCACTATTGTAATATTGCTTTAATCAAACTCAAACATTTAGCAACTACTTGTCCAACTCATGCACTGGTAATAAAATATATTATGTGTCTGTTTCCTATCTTCTGGATACCTTCCCTTGATACCATACGAGTGGGTGTTTGCATGCTTTTTTCTTGCTTTTTCCCAAACTCTGGATCCGTGCATGCACTGTGCAAAGTGAAACATTTCTTTAGAGCTCATAAAGGCCGAGTTACAAGGATTTGTTTCCACCAAATTCCTTGTATACAATTACCATATCTTTTAAGCGACGTAATTTGTACTACTAATGCTTTAATAATATGGTTCTCCAAAAGTTAGAACGAAAATGATGCAAAAGAGACAATTATGTTTCTCGTGTTATTGTTGTAAGAAGTTTATAATTCAACCAATCAATATTAAAAAAAAAAAAACGTTTCACTAAAATATTAAGCAACTGACTAAATAAAGAGAGGACAACGAGTTTTCTTATTATTGTTTTCTATGGCGTTTTTTTCAGTGGTTTGACAATAATGGTTTTTATTTTTCTTTTCCGATAGCCCATGTTTGTTCTCTAGTAATTGAAACTTGTTCATAGACCATTTTTTTTTTGTCCTAACAAACAACATTGCACCTCGGAAATTCAATGTTGCACAAATGGCGTTGCTTGATTCGATAGTTAAGATATCGATATAGTTGACATTTAAGAAGGAAATAAAGGTTGGCCCGTGTGTCGTGTACTGACGCTGATTAGTGTTTCACGTCACTGTCAACTAAAATCCAACACAAATTGATCATGTTAGACAAATTACATGATTGTAAATTGGACGGTGAAAACTCGAATTCAACATTCATGTAAATTATTAGAGTAATTAATAGAGGCTTAAGCTAAGTGTTGGTCCACCAAATGTGAATGCAAAAAAGTGGGTCGCTTTTGTACATATGAACAGTGCCCACGAGCTATAACCAGCTTTAACTATGGCCGGTTAGGTCAATCGTTATCTCAGTTTGTTTATTTGAGGAAATTTCAGGGAATCTTGTATTTGGGCCATAGAAGATCGCATACCCTAACAAACGTATCTCCTCCATAACCAACCTTAAGAGACAAAAGCTTGAAATCTTAATAATTTTTTTTTTGAACAATGTTTCCTTTTGGCACAGGCGATGAGCTGTTCTTCAATGTTTCCTCTAATCCACACCAACAGTACAAAATCCCACAGGATCTGATTTTGGGACATGATTCAGTGGATGGAAGCAATATAACTGACAATATGGGAAAAAGCCGGAAGCGAAAAGTATGCGGTATGGACACTGAAAAGATCCATGGTGATAATACTAATAACAACAAGAAGAAGATGACGCATAGGGATATTGAACGGCAAAGGAGGCAAGAAATGGCTATCCTTTGCGCGTCGCTGCGATCTCTACTCCCTCTTGAGTTTATCAAGGTAAAAAAACCCTATTTTTACTTTTTCATTTTCCCTCTGTTCTTGCTCGTAATTTAGTGAAAAAGATGGTTCCTATGATTGAGTATGAACATGGTAACCCTCTGGGCATCACTTGAATTGCTTCTCCTCCTGAATTCTGTGAACAGTTCTCTCTCTTCTTCTCTTCTCTCGCGCTCTCTCCTCCTGTGAGTGTGTCTCTGAGGGGAAGAGAGGGCTAGAGTGATTGGCTTCAGATATACTGAATTTTTTGGCTAGCATGATTATTAACATTAGGCTTATGTTGATGGTGTGTTTTAGGGAAAGCGTTCGATATCAGATCAGATGAACGAGGCTGTGAATTATATTAAGCACCTAGAGAAGAAGATAAAAGAACTGGGTGTCCGGAAAGATGAAATAAAAAGATTGTCTACTTTGAGTACTTCTGCATTTGTCTCACAGTCCGGGAGTTCGGATCATAACATATCTCCATATTCCATCATTGTTAGCCCATCTGTGATTGGCATCGAGATTGTGTACAGTTGCTGTTACTTCGAGGCAGGTTTACCCCTATCAAGATTAATGGAAATACTACTTGATGAAGGGCTTAGTGTTGTTAATTGTGTTTCCACCAGAGTAAATGAAAGGTTACTTCACACCATCCAGACTGAGGTACTGTTGATTATCATTGATTGATAAAGTTAGGGTTCTAAGTACGTTTTAAAGTTATTATCTTAGTGCTGGGTCATAGCTTAGCTTCATTTGTAATGTCTATTTTACAGGTTAACGATCCTACAAGTTTCAACCTAAGCGAGCTGCAACAGAAACTAACCCAAGTGAAGTAACGTTGTATCTGTAACTGTTTGGAGTTTCCCCTTTGCACCGCCTCTATCCGACTTCTGACTTGAATACTGAACTTGATTTTGTTCATAAATTAGTCGCAGAATAAGTATGATAGTCCTCGCTTTTCAGGATTTTTGTTTTGAGAAACCTTGCTGGAATGTGAAATGATCTCGGGCATTCCGATCCTCATGTACATTTTTTTCTTCTTTGAGAATTGTGTGCAGCATATTGTATATATCATTTCATTTTCTGCAGCTTCTACAATTTGGATTGTACACTGGGCTTGGCTGATCTACCTCCAGGGTAAATTCATTAATCATCGCCATTTGCATGTGAAAATTTTCAACTTTCTGAAAAATTTTGGCTGTTAGCAGAAACTGTTTTAACGGTAGAAGTAGGCATAATATGGCGAGACTTATCTATATCACTGTTACATCACTCCAAAAGGAAAAATTAGAACAACTTTGGGTAGAATATGACAGTTGTCCAAATTCAAATATATGATAACACATCGATGACATTTTCTTTTCATCTGGGTACGAATCTCTGGTTATGTCTCTTTCATATTACAATTCAGTCTTTGTAGTATTTGTTCATGGAAATTAGTACCATACCTTGTCTTGTCGTATCTATCAAAGTAATAGAATTCCTTTCTGTTTGCATCAATGGTGAATCTCATTGCATTAAATTTTTTTACATGAGCAATATTATGTCCTTCGATAGAATTATTTCAGTTTCTTGAGTAATAATTCTTATTAAATTTCTAATTAAAAAAGTTTGTTCCATATCATATTAAACTTGCATTTTGCAATTTTGTTCTTGTTTTCGTTGTATTATGAAAAATGTAAGAAGTGCCTGGTAGTTTGAGTGCTTAACCGTGCATCTTCTCTCTCTAGTTCAAATGATTTTCGAATTTTAAGCAAGAAGGCAGATTTGTTGCGCCACCAACCGGCTGAATGAGTTGTGGCCCAAGGCTATGTATGCATAACTGTCAAGGGTATCTATATCTGTTAGATCTAATGCCAGCTCACAAAAATATAATTATACGTCTTTCATGTATTATTGAATGATCTACTTGCTACAGCCTTTGTGAAAAGTCCTAGAAATCTTTAAGCTGTTCCGAAAGACAAACAAATTGGTGTGTTGATGTTTGGTATGAATATTATCTATCCCCCGTTATGCATGATTGATACGTAGGTGTATTATTTTTAAGAATAACATTTGCGCATATATTGACACATGTGGCTCTTCAATATTTTTCTACCGTGCTTATAGGGAATATATTCGGCATATGTTTCCTGTAAAAGTCCTACCGGTAAAGAATGAGAATGTACCTCACCATATATCAATTAAAACTTCTTAGGGTCAATGCAACTTCCCAAGAATATTTAACCAGCGTACGATTTTATATAATTCTCTTGTCAGAGTAAATTGTTTTGTTTTCTTATTCTGGAAGATTCAATGGCTGTAGAACATCAGTCATTGCTCATAAGCTTCTTTGTTTCGTGTGTGGTTTTTTTCACTTTGGAGTAGGCGGGGTGTAACTCACCAAGTCTTGTCTATGGTTCTTTTAGAGGTCAACAATAATGGTGATCTATCATGAAAAATGCTAGGTGAAGGGATTTTAGAAAGGGATTCTGTTGCATGTTTCTTAATCAGGTGTCATTTACTATGGAATAATGGGGAAACTAGCTATGTTGTTTAAACGGTCAATGTTTTCAGTTATTCCTCCCTGGCTTCTTTTAATCCTTTTCTCTGATGCAATGAAGGATCTTCTGAACAGTTTTCGAGGGTACTGTCTAGTTACTGTGTGCTTGGAGCATCAAAGATGACTCCTTTTCTTCTCTTGTGCTTTTGTAAGTATATGTATATATATGCAGAGGTTGAAGTCTCTTATGCAGTATTGAAGTCTGAGGGAAGAAGATGTAGACGTTTCTTTCCTTTCATGATGTTGAAATATATAATTTTAAATCTTAGTTTGGCGCTTCTCTTGTTCGTTTCCTTTCATGTCCTTCAAAGTGAATGCTTATCTGAAATATATAGTTCAGTACAGCGAGGTACAGGATTTCAATGTTGAATTCTTATGATTTATACTCCTGCTACCATTGTCAAACCTCATCTTATGCATGCAGCAGTTGTGTATCTATTGCAGTTCATCCGTTGCTTTATACAGTTTAGAAAGGAAAAATATGCATAAGCAGGTCATTCTAATAAGCGGCAGTTAATCTGTAATTTTCAAATGCAGTTCTTTGCTTCTATGTGGAAAAAAAGTTTTTTTTGTTTTATTTATATTGATTCCTAAGTCTTACCATCATTCGCGGTTGTTGAGAATGATGGGCTTTCATGTTTTTGAAATAATAGATCGTATTGTTGGAACAAAGACGTATCAAGTGCTCTCTCTGATGTTTATGTGGATGTGGCATTTAAAAAAAAAATTTGTTTTAATGTTTTCACCTGTTGCATTGTTGGAACATGGATAAATCGCGCTTCTCACTGCATGGCGTAAATTAGGTTCTATGAATTGAAGCTGCTTCAGTGCAAGTTCTTCAGTCCTTTCTAACAAAAAATTTGGCCTGAGCCCCAAAAGCAAACTGATCACAAACCAAGGAATTCGGGGTGACTGTAGAATAGTATATACATATGGTAATATACATCCTTTAGAAAGCAATAATTGATCATGGACCGTTTCTCGTAGAATGACAGTACATGACTTAATATAAAGTAAAGCTCTTACAATTGAGCATTCATCCGATTGGATACTTCTAAGACACAAAAATCCAGCTGTGGTTTTTCTTGTTTCGCTTCCAGGTCCCATGCATTTCAAACTTCAAATGTGAACCACATCATGTGGAGTTCCAGGGTTGATATTATTTGCCTAATAGGTCACTAAGTTATGGACAGCATGCCTCCTACTGTTTTTTTTCCTTTTGTCAGTCGGGAAATTAGAGCAAAAATCTCTACTTTGTGAATATTGTTCTAACCTCTCTAAAGTTTTGACTTACCGTTAGAATTTTTTTTTCCCAATATTGATAGAATTTATTATTGCGAGTTTATAAAGCTTTATAAACTGAAACCTGCTTGCTTTAACCCTCAAAATAGGGGTGAGAAAGATCTCTTAAGTATTGTAATTTTTAATTTATAATATAGCAAATAATATTACTACTAAATATAGCTAAATTTCATATTTATTACGAAAATATTTAACCATTGACTATTCGTATTACCATGGAAAAAAAAAAATAGAAAGAAAACCATCAAGTTGAAAAGATATGTAATGTACATTCATGGTTGAATAATTCAAACGAAAGTATAGATTTTTCTTCCAAGAAAATAACTTTGAAAAAAAGAAAGTATTACTTGCTCCCAACATGTTGAGCTAGCTTGTTCATTACCATAAGAAGATGGTAGTAACATGGCTGTATACGGCCACTGGACAATATTTGGAGGAACAATAACCCAGGACTGAAGTAATTTGGGATATTTTTTATGCATCAATCTCAGAGAATCAAATATTCATAGCACGAATGACCTAAATGGTTTGTTCTTTAACTTTTTCTTTATTAAAATAAGCACTAAATGGAGCAGCTAACTAAACTTTTCTCATGTTTATATGCTATTTTGCATTATAATAAATGTTTTAATAGTTGTTTGTCCTTTGTCGAATTCTAATCATATATATATATATATATATATATAATGGTAATAAAATATGAGATTTCTTTTTCATTTCGGTGATTTTCTCATGATACTGTAGATATTCGGCCTTTTCTTTATGTTGTCTTAACAACCACCATTAATGCACAACATTCACATTAATGCACAAAGAGATTTATTTTTTCATTATTTTTTTCTTTGTTCTATTATGTTAGCTATCCCCTGAGCAATTTTCAATTGCCAACCAAATGGATTATCCAGAACCACACAATAAGAAGATTTGATAGTGCACAACAAACAGGCAGACAGATAAGGATATTAAAGTATGTTAAAATAGATTAAAAAAAAAAAAAGAAATTGCGATGTGGGGATCAGATTTGTGACATATATCATTATAAACATCTTTAGTATATTAATAATATGTTTATTATTGTCTACTTAATTTTGGAAATCTCAACAATTAAAATATTTACAAGTAGTTGGGAACTAATGATTCCGGCTTACAATAGTAACGAATTCAAAATTACAGTACTTTGATTGCTTACAAACTGTTTCTTTAATATGACAAGGCAGATTAGTATGATTAAACAATATATGTAGGAGAACACCATGCGATCCCTGCTGATCATGACAAGAGATAAAGTCCAAAATGTCATCGTCATATTTTTGTTTAGTTGAACCATCTTATCGGATCAAGTCAAACCTACTGTGACAACCTCTAATTAGTAATAATTAGTTCAACTTGAAGTGTGAAATGATTGTTGAAAGTTGATGATTAAATAGATAATTATTAAAATTAATATACGTTGTAATTAACTATTAGTCATTTAGGGTTTATCTGAACATCAAATAACTATTTTCTTTACCGTACCTTAATCCATCTAATCATCACAAAAATCAACACAAATGAAACTAATTTTATTCTAAGATTAGTATAAGATTTTATAGAAATATTTGCTTTGCTTAAATCATAATTGGAGTTGAAAATGAGCTTATTGTGAAAATTTTCTTATGTTATCACATTGTATCTCCATGAAAGCTGATTCATTGAGGGTCTTTTCTCGGTATTAAAGATATATTTTGTATTATTGCATTTTTACTTAAATTTAAAAATATAATAGTTAAACTATTTAATTAACAATGGAGATTATCTGACTAATATGTATTGTCTTGAAATTTTATCTTATAATAATTATAGTTTTAAAGTCACGGTAGTGATTTCATCATGTATTACAAAAGTGAATATGAGGATTGAAATGGTAAAACCAACTATGATCAAGCAAAATAATATTTAGAATTAAAAATTTATTACTGAATAATATTTAGAATTAAAATTTATTAGTCATTGTACAATTATTCAATAATATTATACCATATATATACACAATTATAGCCAAAATATGATTGATTATTAAAATAAAAATAATTTAGAATTTTTCTTGATGTCAATATATTTTCTTTGTACTTGAACTTAATTAATAATATTATACTTACAAAACTAAAATTAATGTTTGACTTAATTTATAATACTAAAATTAAAATATATAATTTATATTCTAACTAATATATCCCATCTCATTAATTATTTGTTTTTATTATGAATAAGATAATTTATAATATTATACATCATATATCACATCAATTAATAAATAAATTATATATTTTAATTTTACAAACATAATATTACTCAATTATTTATCCATTTCGTTTTACCAATGCTTAAATTACTATACCAAATGATGATCTCTAAATTTATAATGATAACCAATAAACCAGGATTAAAAAAAAAAAGTTACCGTGCCCACTAGAAATTTTACAAATATAGTATGACTGGTGCTCAAGTCGTATATTAATTTACCAAATGGCGATCTCTAAAATTTCGAAGGATAACCTGCAACAAGAAAAAAAAAAAATTGCAGTGCCCACCAGCAACTTTGACTTTGTCCGGTGAGGTAAAGTTGTTTTCTCATCTTATATGATTGGAACTAAAGGAAAATATTGGCATCATAAGCCCATTGAAGATCTTACATCCCAACAAACGTATCTCCTTTTGGCAGTCATTGCCACCTTGAGAGAAATCTTGTCTCGCATGATCTTTGTCTAATTTATGTTTCCAGTATTTCCTTCCCAGTTCCCACCAAAGCAATGAACGGCTGTTCCAGCGGCTTTCCTCTAATCCCTACCAGCAAAATATTATCCGACAGGATCGAATCTTGGCTCATAATTTAATGGATGGCAGCAGTCATAACTCCAGCGCTAGAAAAAGCCAGAGGCCAAAATTGTCGGTCAGTGGCAACAATGAGAATCCTAGTGATAATCAAAAGCAGAAGATGATTCATAGGGACATTGAAAAGCAAAGACGACAAGAAATGTCTGCCCTTCACGCATCGCTTAGATCTCTACTCCCTCTAGAATATATCAAGGTAAAAACAATTAGTTTCTTTTTCTGTATGACTTCAGGGTGCAGATTTCTGTGCTTACATATTTTTGACTTTAGGGTTATGTTCATTTGGGTTTCAGGGAAAGCGTTCGATGTCCGATCACATGAACGGGGCTGTGAATTATGTCAAAGATCTGAAGAATAGGATCAAAGAACTGAGTGACAAGAGAGATGAGCTTAAAAAGCAGTCGGATTTGAGTGTTTCTGACCACGGTATTGGAAGCTCCAATAATAATTTGCCTAGCCTTGTCCAGATCAATCCATGTTTAGGGGGCGTCGAGGTTGTAATCAGCAGCAGCTGTAGAGAAGAAGGTTTTCCTGTATCAAGAGTGCTTGAAGTACTGCTTAAAGAAGGACTTGATGTAGTTAGCAGTGTCTCCACAAAAGTAAATCAAATGTTACTTCTCACTATTTATATTGAGGTACAACTGTTTAATTAATTAGTACTAGTTAATACGCTCTAATTCTGAAGTGTAAGAGCGATGTAACGTATATCAAACTTATTTTACAGGTAAGTGATCTGTCATGTATAGATCTACATGCTCTCCGACAGAAATTAACCGAAGTGATTCCATGATCGTCGACAAATTCCAAGTAACCAGGTACGATCGACAGCCTTCTTATTTCGATGTGAATTGCATATGAATTAGATTATGTTTGTGTTAGAACCTTCGTAACAACGTGTCATTGTTATTCTAACACCTTTGGAAAGAAAGGAAATATTTAACTACTTTTGGCAAATAATTTCTGCTGAATATTTTCATCAACACAAGATGTCATAGAGGATTTTACTAGAGTTCCATTTCCTCCTTCTCAATTAAGTGAACTAACAAACTAGACACACACAATAGTATTACACTTAATGCATGCAGTTATGATTGCACATGAGCATGAAACAGATCACTTATAGTATATGTATTTGTTTTTCCAAATACTCCCCCTTTAATATATTTTCAAAACCATGGGAATCTATATATATACGAGGATACCGTAAGTTATAAAAGAGTACTAAATTTATGATTAATTTCACATACGGCGCACTAATACAGATATATTTTCCTCATACATAGCCTTTTCCCCGAGATTTATTATCTAGAAGTTAAGTAAAAGAGTTTGATAAAAGAAGCATACATATATTCAAGCAGTCCAAATCCTAACCATATACAGAAACCAAAAACTGTCCAATATATTTCTTATACTGGATGGTTAACTGCAATGAAATATACAGTTAATAATTTAGCTATCACCTCGCTGAGACTCAGTTTTAAATACTAATATTTGATCTTTACTCAAATAGTTTAAGTTTTTAATTGAGTGGTTTCTTAGCAGGTATTATAACCAAAGTCTTCTATTTGAATTCCACGTGCTTATTTGCATCCACATACATTTTACGTGATAATCCTTAAATACTAATTAATGTTGAGCACTTATCTTAAAATTTATCTTATTAATATTAGACCTTTCCTTGATAGTTTTAAGTTGAGTAATTTCTTTAACTCCAATTAAGATTTCTCTTCAAATACTAGTGTTAGGACTTTATATGATCGTTTTACCTTTTAGATTGAGCAGTTTCTTTATTACTAATTATTTTTGAGTTTGCCTTTAAATACAAATATTCAATTCTTACAAAATAGGTTAAATTTTTGAATTGTTTGGTTGCTCTAACAATAATTATTATCGAGTCCTTATATGATATATTAATCTTTTAATTGAGTGAAAACCAAACAAAAAGTCTCTTAGTAGAGTGATTTCTCTAGAACTGATTATTGATTGAGCTAAGGTACAGATGGATATATAGTTTTCATATAGATGATCAGTTAATTAATAGTGCATGCCTATAAAGGACACAAAGAATATTAGTTTTTCACTTACTATTACTGCCATGATTGCGCTCTCAAATTGGGTAGAATTAAGATAGATGCTAGCTAAATAGATAGTTTTCTTACTGCAACGATAAAACCAACATAAAATTAAGACCTAACTATTGATCAGCATTGAGGCCACCTATATTACTGATTTTATAACTGTAGAGAAAACTAAACCTGTTTAGAGATATCCTTGGTTACTGAATTATGTGAATGATTTGGCTGATGATCTGTCTAGTAGCAATTTGAAGTGCTCTACCTTGTGAAATTTGTACCACACGCGAGAGATAACAAAATCTTGTTTTAATGAGTGATATTTTTATACAAAAAATTTGAAATAAATAAAGACCAAATCAATTTCACTCTTAGAGACTTTAATGAACTAAAGTATGAAAGTCAAGTTGTTCTGTAATGACAACATTTTGTCTCTAATGTATTATCCAACTCTTTTTTTCACAGCTTAAATATTCTTTTGGAACTAGTTTTTGGTATGTAATAGAGACCTAAATAATTTTCAAGAATATCAATCTTTTACATGTACAAATATATTATATTATGCTTAACATCGAGTAGCAATATTACGTTTCTTGAAAATTTTGCGAAGAGTGTTTGAAGACAGTAATCAGTTGTGGATTAACTCTAAATCATTAATCATAATATATTGTAGTTAGCTATGACAGATGATGAGTTCTTTATTGTTACTAATTGATTTTAGATTGTTTTCTAAATGCATTTACTTTGATATTCAAGCTAGGAGCAGAATTCATAAGCTTTTGAGGATGAAAATTTTAGTCATTTAACCAAATTTAATACCTTTTATATTATGATCCTGAATTAAGTGACTGTACATCATTATGTGTTGGATAGTGATTCTTGAACTCCTCTTTATTCTCAAAGTTATATTTATTAAATTGATCAAAGCATTTATGATAATGATATTGAACTATATTTGGATTACTGTCAAATATATTTAATTACCCTTAATCCTAAAATTGGTTTGAGTATGTAGATTATTCATATTGTGTTTGGAACTTACCTTGAAAATGAATATTTGTTGTATATTGAAAGTATTATTTGCAGATACTGAATCGCATTAATATGTTTTTTGATATATAGTTGAAAAGTGTCTTTAATTTAGAAACTTTATTAAAGTTTAATGGCTAGATTAAATATTGTGAAATTTAGCTCTTTATATGTGATGGACCCAATCATTTGTGGTTAAAATCGGTATTATATTGAAGTACATTTGGGTTTTTTGATTCCTACCCTCAATGAGATCTTGTACCATAACTGTGAATTAATATTTTTCCACTTATATGGAAACCATGTATTTATATAAGCTGTGACACTCACCCTTCTCTTTTTTCATTTTCAGGTCCATAATCGTAACTTAAAGGAGTTAACAACGCTGCAAATTAAGAGATTGAGGCCCCGATTGAAATCTTTGTGTTGGAGTGGTTTTGCAATTCGTTAATTTATACTTTATTGTCATAATCGTAGTTCAGATTAGTACTGCTTTCGTGTAAATTTATATATATGTATGTTTTGAATATCACTATTTACTGAAAAGTTTGAAATTGTTTAGCTTAAGTCTTTACATTCTTAATTAGTTAGTCCTTGGATCGCAGCCGAATGTCCACATAATTATACGCTTGGATCGAGAGAGTGATACAACTAATGTACATATGGCTATATATATGAGTTGAGATCTTGGCTGTCTAAGTCGTAATGGCATAGGGATTTTTATTTCCTAATTAATATGTAGCTGGATATGGCTATGATCTCTCGCTCATAACTGATCCAACTGATTCCTACACTCAATTTGAGACCGAGCGAAATTTCCTCTTGAAATTTTTTGGTATGCTATTACTCAGATATCCTATTGTAACCTTCATTCACGAGATCAGTTTGAATATTTATATTTTATTAAAATTTAGATCAGTAATTCTATGTAGAATTGTTAATAGAAAAAATTATTAATTCTAATGCTTGGTTATGCAAAACTATAAAGATTGCTAGAGAGATAATTTTTATCTTACATGTCTTTTTGTGACTCTTGTGTTATGGACTGTTTGATTTCTTAAATACCAAATGGGATATCCCAAAGAAGTACAACCACCTATCCTAGCTAGCTCAAAACATCTTAAAACATGTGTTTTGCTAGTTTATTTTATTCTCTTTTCTTTATTTGTCAAGAAATGATGGTGAATGTGAATGCATCTAATCAATAGGATAACTAATTACATGTCAATTGTTACAACATAAATCATATGGTTGTCACCTTCCACTTCATCAATTTTAAATATTCTATCGTCTCGAGTTTGACCTTGGACTCGATATGTTAGAAACAAGAAAGGTTAGACTTGACCTTCTTAATTAGTTTAAATTAACAAGATCATCCAAATATTCACTGGGCTCATTTGCAACCCAAAAAGCATTAATACATGGAACCTGTATAACTCCCTAATTTGGGTTGTGGGATGCGCAGTCATTGCTGTTTTTAAAGTGGAAGATTCTACCGAAGGAATATCTATTGGTCGCCTTTGATTTATGAGTCATGCATCCGACCTGAACACGCTGCTTCGTTCATTTTATGTAATCAAATTTCACCCACCAAAAATTATATCCTTAATTCGTTAGGACCCATGACAAATATGAGAAAGATACCATTAAAAAAATTAAAAGCCAAAATTTTTGGTCCAACACAAAGCTGAAAAGGATCCCGTAATCACAGTAGTTAGGGGCTGGTATTGTGCATTGAAGCCTATTTATAATTTCATCCATATCCACGAAATAATAAGAATTGATGCAGGGAGGAACCGACATACAAAAAAGATTTCTATTTTTAATAAGATCTCAATATAAAAAAAAATGTATTGGGTGAGCAAAGAACAAGTTATTTGTTGGAATGTGAGAAAGTCATAAACTCACTGATTAAGCTGCCTCTGCAACTGAGTCTTTGATATTAAATTTAGTCATAATTTCAATCTCTATAAGGCATAAGAAACAGCGAAGCAAATCCTAAACTCATTATATTTCCTTAAAATATAGCAAAATCTTTTCTAAGCTATGGATTATTTATAAAATATAAGGGAGCTTGTGTCCGCAGGATCATTGCCTTGATACTCTTGGTGTTGAGTATCTCCTCGTGCAAGGCGTGTACTATCTTAAATCATATACGTTAGTAAAGAAAAATAATAAATATAACATAATTTGGACTAACCCTATCAACGTATATTTTGAAATTTATAAATGAATCTTAATAATTTCTTCGAAAACATATCGAGTGCGACAAATCACGCACGATGTACCTATCACTTCTGTCAATTGCTCATCGTATAATTGAAGCAATTAGAATTACAGTCTGCTAGGTGCGCCTGACTTTCCAAAATCATCACAAGCAAGTATATTATTCCCTTGTACTTGAGTAGGCTTTCTCTCTATTTTTTTTTTTATAAAGTAAATTGTATACATAGTATTATATTTTTTAAAATTATCTCAATTTTTTTCATCTTAAATAATGTGATATTCATTAATTAAATCATAAATTTTAAAAATTTTAAAATAATTTATTACATTATTTCATCGACCACTTAATTATAATGAATTTTTTTCTTCTCTTTTTTACAGATAATACTTGAAAAGTGTACCATTACTCATCCACCAAATGCATTATTCTCTCTTGCAAGAATACCTATTTCCTCCTCTTCTTCTTGCTCCCCAAAATACAAAATCATTCTTCAAGAGTACTCTTCACAACTAATATTGATGATAAAAAAAAAAAAAAAAAATTGCTACCGCCAGTATTGGTCCACCATATAAGTGAGTGTAGATGAGCTGCAATTTCTGCAGGAGAAAGGTAAGAGTACCCCACATCACCTTTATCTCGCCTTACTAGGAAGAGATTATTGAGAATCTTCACATCTTGGAGCCAATTAAATACATCCACACTATCAAGCGTATCTATTTCTTTAACTCCATTATCAATCAAAAGTTATCCCTTAATGCTTGAATAGTCTCCGTTCAATGTTCCTCGTGGACAAAGTGATGACTTCTTGTTCCACTACAATCCCCACCAAGAAGATAGCATTCAACAAGATCTGATCCTGGGTCAGGGTTCGGTGGAGAGAAATAGCAACGAAATGGAAAAGGGCCAGCAACATAAAATATTAGCTACTGCAAAAGATGACGATGGAACTAGTGAGAATAATATCGACAAGAAGATCATGCGTAAGGAAATTGAACGGCGAAGAAGACTACACATGTCCATGCTTCAGGCCTCACTTCGATCATTGCTCCCTCTTGAGTCTATAAAGGTCAGAAACCTTAATTCCTTCCTTTTCATCAATAATATACATAGTATAAGTTTTCTAGGTTTGCATAATTAATTACGTCAAAGGAACGCTATCCCTTCATTCACGACTTTATGTTTCTGTAATTCCTTCTCTCTCAGTGTTTTAAAGTTTTCTGAATATTCATAATTACGCTTCTAGGGTTTTGTTGGTTGGGTGACAGGGAAAACGCTCAGTATCTGATCACATAAACGAGGCTGTGAATTATATAAAATACCTGAAAAAGAATATCCAAGACTTGAGTCTCAAGAGAGATCAGCTTAAAAATGTTTCCCATTCCGAATCTCTTGATCAAGAAAATCCAAGATCGGATAACTGTTTAACGAACTGTGTTACGGTTCACCCATATTCAGGAGGAGTGAAGATTGTGATAAATAGTGTCCTTAGAGAGGAAAATTTTCTGCTATCAAAAGTATTGGAAGCAGTGCTGGAAGAAGGACTTGATGTGGTTAGCTATCTATCCACCCAAACAGAAGAAGGGTTTTTTCAGACTATTCAGACCGAGGTATGGAGTTTCCGATTATTCATCCATTAATTTGTAGGCTTAGGGTTCTATGGAAGTTTTTACATTGTTATAATTTCTAGAATGTGGTTTATTCTCCTGTTAATTTTTTTCCACAGGTTTCCGATCTGACATGTGTTGATCTGATTGAGCTGCAACAAAAACTTAATCATATAATTATGACTCCGAGAAATGTTTCTGATTGATGCTGCAGATCAAGTTAAAAGTTTTTTGTCTGTGCACTGCCGTTACTTGAAATGTTTGATTTTAATTCCTGAATTTGCGTGTGTTAAACCATGTGTTAAGTTGCATATATCCAAAGCTTAATCCTTCGACGGTGTATTTCCAAGAAGTTCCAAAGCAGTGTGAAAACACTAGATGGATTCTGAACTCTCTAGGAACAGGTTCTGGAGAGTTATATTGGCTTCATGATAAAATAATGCAACTAAAAAATATTATGTCAAGAGTTGATCATATATAGTATTCATGACCAGATTGTTCCTTTGGCATAATGTTGCCGACCTAATTATGTGATTCAAGTGAACTAAAAGGCTTGTACAAAGCCAACTCATGTAATCAAATATTTCTTCTAGGTTCACTTAGCTTCCTAATCAATTTTATTTTGTTGAAACTCCATAAAATAATTTATAATTAATGTTGAATCATGCATTTTATTCTAGATCTTGCATGTGTGCTTTCATGAACTCCGTGAAATAGCTTTTGCATGTGTTATTTGCTGGTATTCGTAAGAGTTGAACCATTGGAGAATGCACAATATATTTTCCTTCAGAAGGAAGTTAGATAATTACAAGATGTAACAATAATAATGATCACTTGGAGATGATATATGTCCTAAGTTCCAAATTCCTTTATTTATTTATTTGGTTAAATCAAAATTTAAAGCTACTCTTTCGTTGCACCTATTTTTTTTCTTTCTTTTTCCTTCCTCCATCTTATGTTTAATAGTGTTAATTTGCAGATTTAAACTATTTAATTTTTCATTTAAAGCTATATAACTATCTGGGTGTATAGCACTGAGCATTAGCTAGCTTTTCTTTTCTTTTTTTTTTTTCATTAAATCTGTATCTTCTAGTTAATTTGAAATGATTTTCTTTCCATATATTTTGTCATAGATACTTCTCTTCAGTTTTCACTCATCAGTCACTAACTACTACTACCTCTCACTCATTTTGGTGAAAGTGATTCAAACTTATTTTATATCTTTACTTATTTGATTTAGTGAATAATATTTTGTTGCATTTTTATTTAGTATGTTTTTTTCATTTGCATAGAAGGTGTAAATTTCATTGCAATAAGTTGCAAATTTAGCTAATATTTAACGAGTTTGGTATTATTCAAATTTAGTACATATAGACATCAGAAAAAATGAGGTACAAGAGTAGTAATGTACTATTTGATCTGCGTTGCCTTTTACATTATAACAAGGAATTTACTTTCCTGTTATAGCAAAACCTGGTTATTTCTTATATTTATATATCATAATGTCATCCAGAGAACCATGTTTTGATGGTAACATGTACATTTGCATAAGTTCATTTGTCCTCTTCTCTCTTGTTAATTTTGAGGCAGTATGTTAATTGTAGCTAGTAACAAATATATATCAATAATGTATTGTGGAATTGTGTGTCTTTTCTGCGAGGAGTCTAGGAATGATTCGATATATATATACCAATAGTTAGCATTTGAATATGTTTCCCATAGACACTTCATTTGATCGTAGCCAAAAGATAGGATTAAATTTTAAATTGTTTGATTATTTATCACTGTCAAAATGAGACTAGACCGTGTCATCCATGCATTTAAAATGAAGTTAGAATAGACGTCCTAAAGGAAAGAAAATTGAATGGCAGTATTTACCCCTAGTTCAGCCACTCGCAAGCTCTCTTTTGAACTTCTCCCTAAATATAACGCCTGCAGCCCGATTACTTTCTGATCATTTGAGGTATGCATATTTCAATTAATCTTCACGCATTACTGCAGTAGAAGGCCTGGAAGACAGATAAAACAATACTAGTCGCTCCCCTTTGCATAATATATATTTTAATGTCGGAGATTCAATAGATTGATGTAATTTTTCTATTAATGAGCATTTTTACTTATGATACTAATCTCAGTCCTTTCTATCTTCTTTTGACTCTTCCATTTCAGTCTCCCCTCCTGTGGTTCAGCCTATGTCAAAATTAAATATTGTGCTATTGCACTTATCTTTCTAGGTAGACAAAGATAAGCTAAGTTAAGCCAAGTCTGTGTATCATTTTTATTTCTTCATTGAGCTTTCTGGTAACGGATCCATCATTGCTAAGAACGTTCTTGCTCGATTATGAATACTTTGAGGCCATTAGTTATCAATTCTCGGTGGTAGTTAATAAAAGGAAAACCTCTCTCTCTCTCTCTCTGGTCTCTACTTTGTGTTGGCCAACCGTTAATTAAATTTTTTCTTTATTCAAGGTAAACTCTCCAAGTATCAACTAATTTAAGAAGAGCGATATTCGCATACAATTCGTATCACACAATAATTACCATAGACAACACAAAATTTCTCTACCCGATTCTTTTTATTCGAGCCGCTCAAGTTGTCATTATACCCCAAGAAGTAGATTTGTTGATAGTTAGAATAGATTCCTAAATTGGGATGACTGATTCGTTCTAAATTTTAAAAAAAAAGTCTATATGCTCCTTTGACAATCTTATATTGCACGAAGTCGAAATTATTTTTTTCAACACAATAATACTGTATGCTTAATTCTGAACGAAGTCGATATCACTAATAAAGAGGACAACTTGACATGTACCCTTACTTTAAGAATAAAATGAACATTTGCTTATTAAATGTGTTTTATTCGCAAATGCTAAATTGCATTAATAATATTTTTGGCTATGTGAGTGTTTAATTTAGAAACTTTATGACATTTTATAGTTGAAATATTTTTTTATTTTGGCTGTTTATATCTGATTGATCGAATTATTAGGGTTGTCTAGACTTGAATCATCGTGATCCATATATTTGGAAAAATGAAATATATTTATATGAAATTGTTGGAACTAACTTGTAATTTTTATATTGTTTTGTTATGGCGTAGAATTTTTTAAATTCAGAACGGATCACAATCCACCCCACAATTCGTAGGATTCGAACAAAGGCACGTAGGTTCCTTTGATTATTTTACCACTCGGCTAGCCGAGTGGCTAACCGTTAACATTAATGAAGAAACAAAAAGTGATCATCCCCGCAAATCATGCAGTAACAGTGGCTCATATTCACAATGCCCGTAATTAACTCTCCAATCTATTGTCAACACATCCTTGATTGTCTCATTAAGTTTATTACTTTTCATGTATATCTAATGACTTATTGTGTATCACGTGTGTGTGTGTGTGTATATATATAATTAAGTTACATGTTTATAAACAAAATTAACTTACAGGTTTACAATTAATTTATTTCAAATTTAATATGTATGTTTTGTCAATTACAGCCTCATAATATGTGATTGTTTGATAAATAATGATTCCCTTTGTAAATTCTATTCCTACATGGCAAAGATACAAAGCAGCGAAGCAAATTTTAAACTCATTATATATATTTCCTTAAAATATACCAAAATCTTTTCTAACTTGATATTGTTGGTGGTGTTGGGTCTCTCCTCGTGCTACACATAAATTTTTTATTTTTTTTAAATTATGTAGCTTGGTTAACCACTAAACTCATCTTATTTGATATTAATAATTTCTTAAAAGCATAGTATTTATTTATTTTTATTTTATTTCATTGAAACTTGAAATTCACATATATCTCAATCTATAAACTAATTAAAATTTTAGATTGTTATCATATAATTTTTATAACAAATTAATCTAATTTTTGAAAGCATAATAATTCTTTGAATACCATTTAAACATATGCTAGTTTCCTATAGATTTAAGGATATTATAGATGATAGTCGACATGGTTGATGTTAGGTTCATCTTAACTTCTGCAATATTGTTGTTACCTTGTTTTATGACATCAAACTTAATAGTTGTTGTTGGAGATACAACTTAAGGTATGACTAAAGCCCATTGAGTCATAGGTCCAAGCTAAAGTCTTACAAAAGACGGAAGAAAGACTTAGGCCCAACGTACCTAAGGGATAACAAGGACCCAAGTGTAATGAGGGACGAGACCTCCCAAGGTCGGACAAAAATATTTCTGGTTGGATTATTAATTCCAAAAGTCCTTATGAAGATCTCAGATACAACTGATAAAAATCTCAGATATGCAACGTAGGAGATCGTCTCAGGTAGATAAAGAAACCTTAAACAAATATTTCCAATACCTCTCAACAATTACGTATCAAGGGAGGATATATTTCTTTCCCAAATTCTTTTCGGATTATTCCATAATAAGGATTTTATGCCTAGTAGAAGTATTCTACAAGTAAGGCTTATTCCATAATAAGGATTCTTAGTAGATGAATTTTTTAAGAAGGGCTCAAGATCCCACAAATCGCAAAAGTTAATGCTTATCAAATGGAATCTCTTTGATTCTCACATGGCGAGATCCTTATGTCTAGAATCCATATAATTTTACTAAACTTGAGAGACTAAAAACAACTTATAAAAGGAAGCCAAAGACAACCAGATACACATGATTATGATGAATTTTGAACTACACTTGATAACCAAATTTTAAATTTAGAACACATATTTTCCTTTATCCTTTTCTTTTTTCTTTCGTATAACAAAGTAAAACCCTGACTTAAATATCGAAGGGTTTTAGCCAGAATATCGACTTTCACCCTCAAGAATTTCGTTGTGATCGCAAGTTAAGCAATTAGTCAAGCAAAAAGAAGAAGATTGGTGCTAATGTACTAAATCTAAATAAGGATTTTTGTTGCAACAATATCTAGTGCCATTTGTTGGAATTTGAACAAAAAGTTAGAAACCACCATAAAAAAAAAGATCATAGTAACCATACCAATTTATGCAACAAGAAACTAAGCAATGATAAGGAAAAATATTCACGATAATCCTCTTAGGAAGATAGCAGCGGCTAACCAGAACTATGATAGTTGACCTCCACCTTTGGAAGTTGTAAATAACTGTTCAAAGGCTTCATCTCCACATCAAAATCCCTCCAACCAAGGAATCACAAAAACTGCATGGTTGGTTAAAAGGCTAGCCGACAACGAAAGACAACATACAAAAAAAGACAGGTAGATCCAGATGTTAATTAAAAAAGTTACAAGGATGAAGAAGATGCTTCAAGCCGGTTCTCATGAGTTAGGGACATCTATACTGGCGGAAGTTGTGGAAAGCAGTGTTCCAAGTGCTTCACATATTAAGAACCGTGAAACCAATATCTGACAAAATACTACCGAGAGGAGATATACAGCCATGAAGAGAGGGAAAAGAAAGGTTTTTAATCATCCATCTAGGGAGCTATAAGGGGAAGATGCTGCCTTTAGGTTTATCAATGAACTTGAACTAGAATCTCAATATTCCCTAGATGATTCGGCAATTATTCAAGTGAGGGTCAGATAACAATTCTGATTCGGAAGACATGAGGATGTTCTTAATCGAAAACAGCGAAAGAAAAGAAGACTCTCTACAAGACCATCTTGAAGAAGGAAGTCTAGGAAAAATAACAAACAGGTCGATAATCTAGAAGTCTGTGTTAGAAAGTTGGTCGAGGAGTTAGAGGACCAAAAGAGATAAAGACAAAGAAGGGATGAAGAGTCAACGCCACGTTTGAAATTACACTATAAATCCACTTTCTCCAAAAGATCCTTATTCTTATTCTTCATAAGAAGTTCAAGATACCATAGATAAATCTCTTTACTAGAAAAACTGACTCATCTCTACACAATTATTTTTTTAGGGAGATGATGCTGATCAAAGGACTTGAATCCCAGATGTGTTGATTATCGCCACTAACATTAAAAGAACAAGTAAGAAAGTGATTCACCAATCTAACCTTTGGTTGTATCCACAGCTTCGAACAATTGTATAAGGTATTTGTTAACGAGTTTAGAGGGGCGACTGTTAGTATCAAAATTCCTAGTTCGTTGCTACTTATGAAGCAAGGGGAAAAAGAAAGTCTCAGAAACTTCATTAAGAGATACCATGACGAAGTAATGGAGTTTGGAGCTTATCATCACTTTCTAACTTTGAAAGGTCTCAAGAAAGGTCTACAAGCGGACTGATGGCAGTATGCTATATGGAAACCATCCATTACTACCTATGAAATAGTTGGGAGGAAACTATTAGATGAGATTGAAATCGAAAATCAGGTCTCTCTCAAGCTAAAAGAAGAAAAAGCCCTATGACCACCACCTCGTATTAAGATGAAAAATCTGAGGATGGACCCGAGAAGAAGGTGGGACAACAAGAGAAATTTTCAAGACACTGACTAGAAGGGGAGGCAAACTCAAGAGCAGAGTAGGATGATGGGCAGAAAGGATGAATTTCTCCCAAAATGACACCACTCCTCGAGAAGGGATGATGCGAAAGAATAGCCCATGTCCAAGAGGATAAAATCTTCACTCTTCTGAATTTCTCACTCTCACAAATCTTGCAGGAAATCAAGAGAAGGGGAACTATATTGATGAAACATCGCCCAATAAAAACCAAACCAAGCAAAAATGCCAAGAACAAGTTTTGTAAATTCCACCAAAGTGCTGGACACCTGACAGACGAATATTTTGACCCCAAGAATTAGGTCGAAATGTTAGTCCGATATAATTACTTGTCAGATTTCATAAGGAATGATGGGAAAGAGCTTAACACTTCAAACCAAGGGATCGGGCTTGAGAAGATGCATGAAGAGCAAACCATGGTGATCTCGGGCAGAACAACATTAACACAAAATTCAAATAGGGTGAAAAATAAGTATTCAAGATATTCACTGTCAAATTCAACCTCGGACATTCACATTATGAATGTCAAAGTAGAGAAAAAGTAAAAGATCACCTCGATACCCATTATGTTCACAGATAAAGATAAGGTGGAAGTACATTACCCTTATGATAATACTTTAGTAATAACGTTGATGATAGGAACAGTTCAAGTCAACCAAATCTTGATAGATACAAGGAGCTCAACCGACATCATCTTCAAATAAACTTTAAATTCTTTGAAGATTGAAGACTTAAGATTAAAGTTTGCCGAGATTGCTCTTTATAGCCTTGGAGAATCATGTGTACACCTTAAAAGATAGTACAACTACCCATCATTATGTGAGAAAAACCATACTAAAAGATTACAATGTTTGAACTTCAGGTAATTAACATCAGAATGGCCTACACCATGATTATCGGAAAGCCCTTCCTTAGAGTTACAACGGTGATAGAAAACATCCACTATCTAAAGCTAAAATTCAGAGTAGGGAAAGACATCAAAATCGTCAAAGAGAGTCAAAAAAAGCTCGACTATGTTTCGCAGCCTACTCAAAAAGCTCATACTGTATATCAAAATGATATTGAAAGGAAGCTCTTGAAGCTAATAACGAGAACTTGCAAAATGAATAGGTAATGAAAATAATGAACAAGAAAGCCGAGTAGGATGACAAGTCATCAACGTTAGAGCCAATAGAAGAACTTGAGTTTGTCATCTTAAACCAAAAAGCTTCTTAAAAAACAGTCAAGATTAGCTTTTATCTCTAGTGGAGCTAAAGGTGAAACTCAATGATATTCTAAAATAGCATATGAATGTGTTTGCATGGACACATAAAGACATATTAGGGATTGATCGTCTAGTAATTTATCATTGGCTTGTAATCAACCCCCAGTATAAGCTAGTGAAGCAGAGAAGAAGACCGTTTAATGCTGAGTGAGAAGAAACAGTGCACCTCGAGGTGGATAAACTAATGAAAGCTAAGTTTATCAAGGAAGTGCACTACCCGGAATGGGTGTTAAAAGTGGTTATGGTCATGAAAGTTAACAGGAAGTAGAGAATGTGTGTAGATTTCATAGACTTGAATAAAGCCTGTTTTAAATATAGTTTTCCACTTCCCAAGATTGATCAGCTGATGGATTCAACAGTTAGGCATAAGTTATTAAGCTTCATGGACGCATTCTCAGAGTATAACTAGATTAGAATACACGAGCATGATCAAGAGAAAAGCGCGTTCATTGCCGACCGAAGGTTATACTACTATAAGATAATGCCTTTCGGGCTAAAGAATATAGAAGCTATTTTTCAAAGGTTAGTCAATCGATTTTAAGAACATCAATTGGGAAAACCATGGAGGTTTACATCGATGACATGATCACTAAATCTTTAAAAGTCCGAGATCATTCGAGACACTTGGTAGAAAATTTCTCCTATTTAAGAAAATATAATATGAAGCTGAACCCCGAGAAGTGCGCGTTTGGAGTTCTTCAGGCTGGAAAGTTTATAGAATAGATGGTTAGCGAACGTGGCATCAAAGTCAATCTGCAGAACATCAAGGCCTTACTAGATTTAAAGTCTCATCCACTCAAAGAAATGCAAAGCCTGACGGGGTAATTGGCGGCGTTAAGCAGATTCCTGTCTAAGGCAACTAACAAGTGCTTCCTTTATATCAGATCATGAAAAAGGGAAAGAAAATTGAATGGACTGAAGAATGCGAGAGCAGTTTTCAAGAGGTAAAACGATACCTTGCATCGCTACCACATCTAACAAGCCCTGAAACTGAAGATGTGTTATACCTTTACCTTGTATTGAGCGACCATTTAGTGAGCTTAATCTCAGTAAATGAAGATTTAGAAAAAAATTCATCGCCCCATCTACTATACCAGCAATGCGCTATTAAACACCGAGTCAAGATACTCTCTACCCAAGAAGCTGGCATTAGCACTGGTAGTAGCAACAAGAAAAATGGACCATACTTCTAAGCTCTCTAGTGGTAGTACTGACAAATCAGCTCCTAAGGCAGATTCTACACTGGCCCGACCTGTCAGGTCGGTTAGTGAAATGGTTAATCGAGTTTAACGAGTATGACATTAGCTACAAACCTTGGAAGGTAATAAAAAGACAAGCTTTAGCTAATTTTATGACTGAAAGATCAATTTTTGAGTACCTCTTCATCCATCAAATCATGAAAGACTATCCTGATTAGGAACGAGAAAATTCACCTGTTCGAGACAAAACCTAGCTAATTTAGAGCCTCTTTATTAACGGAGCTTTGAATACGCAAATGGAAAGAGTCAAAGTCATCCTTATAAGCCCAAATGGAATTGAGGTAATGCATTCCTTAAAATTAAACATTAAGATCACTAACAATGAGGCGAAGTACAAAGTTTTAATTGTTGGGATCAATTTAGCTCAGGCTTTAGGGATTACATGCTTGGACATTCACTGTGACTCCTAATTAATAGCCAGCCAAGTTGACAAACAATTTCATGCCTAAGAAACCAACATGAAAGCTTACCTAAAGAAAGTAAAACAACTCCTTAGCATATTGAAGACTATCACAATTATACAAATTCTAAGATTAAAAAAATCAAAGGCAGATATTCTGTCAAAACTAGCCTCTACCTTCAAAGAAAATACCCCAGCCTCAATCCCGATCGAAGTATTGGAGCAGAAGAGCACTGAAATGGGCAGTAAAAACCCCTCATAGCTCAGCTCTACTCCCGCCACTGCTGGATTGAAGAGATAAAATCTTACATCTAAGAAGGAAGGCTTCAAGATGACAAAAATGAGGAGACAAATGACAAAAATAGGTTAGCAAGATATACCGTTGTTGACAAGGAATTATAGAAACAAGTTTAAAACATCTCATATCTCAAATGCCTCAGACTTTAAAAGGTAGCACGATTGTTAGAATAAATCCATTATAGAACATGCGGCGGATACGGGGGAGCTCGCTCTATGACATATAAGATTTTGAGATAAAGATATTATTGGTCAACACTCTCACAAGACGCAGCTCAAGTAGCTAAAACTTATCACAAATGTCAGGTACATGACAATATCCTGAGGTAGCCTTCCGAGAAACTGAAGTCCTTGACGAGCCCTTAGCCATTTTTTCAATGGAGATTAGACCTCATTGAACCCCTACCCTTTGCTCGAGCCAACATAAAATATGTTATAGTAACCATTGATTACTTCACCAAGTGGGTAGAAGCTGAGCCGCTAGCCGCCATCACTGAGAAAATGGTCACAATATTTGTCAAGTATAATATTTTCTATCGATTTAAGATACCACAAGTGTTGATCACGGACAACATAAAGTAATTTGACAACTTCAGTTTTAGGAAATTTTGTGCTGATTTTTTTATTGACCTCAAGTTCATAACACCTGCTCATCCAAAAGCCAACGGACAAATGGAAGTAGCGAACAAAGTTATCAAGAAAAAGCTCAATGAGCACAAAGGTGCATAGATTGATAAGCTTTTTGAGATCCTTTGGGCATACAAAATTACCTCGAAGGTAGCCACCAGCAAGACTCTTTATAGTCTAACTTTTTGGTGTGAGGCAATAATTCCTATCGATGTTGATATACCAACTTTCTAAGTCAGCAACTATGACAAGGCATCCAATTATTAGAATTTGCGTTTGGAGTTAAATCTACTCGAAGAGAAAAGAGATCAAATGATAATTAGGGCAATGACTTACCAACAAAGGGTATCCAGATACTACAATAAGCACGTTTAACATCGTACTTTCCAAGTTGAAGACTGAGTCTTGAAATAGGTTACTTTGAACACCAAAGTGCCAAGAGAAGGCGTTCTCAGAGCTAATTGAGAAAAATCGTACAAAGTCATCCATATTTTGAGATTTGGAGTTTACAAGTTAGAATCTCCATATGGGAACAGGGTCAATAAACCTTGGAATGCTGAGCGATTGAAGTTGTATTACCCTTAAAATTATCAGAGATTTGTGAAAAAGTGTCTACCCTAAAATTAAATAAAGTTATTGTTTTTCACTAAAGACTTCTGAAAAATACACTGATAAACAGATGACTCTACAATGTTTAGGATAATATTACCCACAGCTCGGATAAAGCCTGAAGGACAACTTCAAGATGTATTAGAGTAAAGTGGCTCTCAAATGTTTACTTTTCATACATCTTAGGGTAAAACTATCCAAAAGTATAAATATGGGTGACTTGGTTTCCCGATATTTATTTTTCATACATCTCGAGATAATGTTATCCAAAAGCCCAAATATGGGTGACTTGATTCTTAGATGCCTATTTTTCATACGTCTCGAGGTAATATTATCTAAAAAATTAAATATGGGTAACTTGATTCCCAAAGGTCTATTTTTCATACATCTCGGGGTAATATTATCCAAAAATTCGAATCTAGGTGATATGGTTCTCGGATGTCTATCTCTTATTCACTTCTAGAGTAATATGATCCATAGCTCGACTAAGCCTTGAGCACGACCTCAAGACGTACACGAGCAAGAATGGTTTCCAAATGGCTAAGTTCTCAAATCATATCGAGATAATACTATCCATAACTTGAATAAGTCTTAAGGTCGATCTCAGGACGTACAAGAGCAAAATGGTTTCCATATGCCTATTTTTCAAACATCTTAGGGTAATACTATCCAAAAACCAAAATATGAGAGGTATGGTTTCCAAATGCCTATGGTTTCCAAATGCCTATCTCTCATCAATCTTTGAAGTAATATAACCTAAAGCTTGAATCGACCTCAGAACGTACAAAGGCAAAAGTTGTTCCCAAAAGATTAAATTCTTCATTCATTTTAGGGTAATATTATCCATAAGCTCAAATAAGCCTTGAGCACGACCTTAGGCTCTACAAGAGTAAAATGGTTCCTGAGCAATTAAAGTCCTCTAAAGGTAGTAGACAAATAGAAACTACAAACAAAATTATCAAGAAGAAGCTTAATAAGCATAAAGGTACGTGGATTGATAAGCTTCCTAAGGTTGGGATGAACATCACCTTCAAGGAGAATTTCATCCAAAGGCTCATTAGCGGGGTGCAGAGGCTTACGTCCCAAGGCCTTATATAGCCAAGTCAAATCCAAATTTGGATCTGAAATGTTTCGTAAGTCAGGGAAATGCCCTTATTGACCGGCTCACGAATGAGGATATCAACTGCCCCTTCCGCCTCCTCAACCCTCTTATACAGGAGCACGTATCTCTTTCTCTCAGCGTCTAACTAGCTTTTGGCATTTCTTCTCACATGCTTGACGAAGCCTTTTGCATTTCTCCCTTGCCCCGTTCAGCTCAGACTCAAAGGCGCTCACCCTCCTGCTAGACTCAACATGAGAAGACTTCGTCGTGGCTACCCTAACTTGGAGTTCCTCTATATCCCGAGCCCACTGCCCTCTTTTTGGACTCAAACTTGATCCTCTTCAAGACCAAGTTCCGCTCAGCCCTCTTTGCTCTCTTATTAAACTCCGACACCCTCGTGAAGTCATCCATAAAAACGTCTCGATGCAATACAACTACATATTGAAATTGAAGCAATCAAACACAAAAGTGAATCATAGGTTTAAAATAAAAAAAAAAGTATCTTCAGATCCAAAAGCAAAAAGAAGACCGACTTACCCGACTCAACCACCTTATCATGTAATCTATTAGTGTCAAACCCAAGGTATTCTCAAGAACCTCAAACTACTTAGGACTAATTTCCATGGTCTGTTGATTGATGCAAGAAAAGAAGTGGGAGAAGAACTCCCTCTTGTCCTCAAAAAAGTTTTCTGGAAGAAGCTGAGGAACCGTGACAATCTTTTCAGTCTTCGACCCAGAATACCTTTTCTTATTCTGCCATGACCCATTTCCCTTAACCGCCGCCACAGCTTTTCTCTTCCTCTTCCTTTTATTCATGTGGGGGTAGGGGGAGGTGGCGTCTGATTGCCTCGGATAACAACTCATTTACAAAAAGCTGAAGGTCTACCTGAACTTGAAGGTTCAACAATGCCAAGAAGAGTTAAAGTCCTAACCAAGTCTTTGGAGGCAGTTTTTAGGGCCTGGGGAGCCTTCCCACCCTTTTTGGTCTTGGCTAGCTACCTCAGCACGTCAAGAAAATTCGGCACAGATTACTTTGGGGCCATTTCTTATGCGAAACAAGTAACACTGAGATCAGATAATGTAATTCAATTTAAACGCATGAAAGAGGAAGAACGAGATGTTTATCAGCCTGGGCTTTCTCAGCAACTAGTTAATTTTTAGATACATAGACATTTACAAGACCATTAAAATCATGTTAGTGTCCGAGAGAAGAGTCATCTGGCTAGAAACTGAGGATCTAGCCATCTTGACCCTCTCCAAGCTCTGAGGACTTAGCTCAGGCAAGTCACTCCAGATGATTGCTTTCCCAAACAGGCTGGGCACTTGGATATCAGTGTTGGGATTTCAGTCACCACTAAAGAAAAACTATTTGTTCTTCTATTCTTTATTGCATGTCGGGTTCTCGATTTTGGGGTTTTGTTATTTGGGTCAGATTTAACAGTAATACCATTCTAGGTGATTTATGGGGTTCTTCTTTAACAGATAAATTTATTCAATTTCTTCAATTGAGAGAATGAAATTAGAAGTCTGATGTCACAAGACAAACAAACCCGAAAAGATTTTCTAACTGTTCAATTTTAATTGATAGGTTGTAATGTTAAAGGATTCGAAAACTCTGGCAAAGTAACCTTGAAAGGGGAGTCTAAAACCAAGATGGAATAGCTCTTCATTAAAAGAAATTTCTCCTTCAAGAGAACAGCTAAGAAGCTCATCTTCCTCAAGGGTGATAAGGTAAATTCTCTCAGGAATGTTGTAATATCGGATATAAGCTTTTAAATTCGACTCGGTGGTAATGGAGGAGAAGCAAGAACAACGGTTAGTTCTACATAGGAGTTGTTGCCCCTAAATGCAGACTCACTATCACTTGAAACAGAACTCATCTTTATTCACAAGGAAGAAAAAGACAAACTCAAAATTTGGTCCAGGTCATCAACAACTCACAAAATGACACATAAGGTCTCTAATCCTAAAACTACCCAATGTATGTCTCAGCCAACCAAAAAATATACCAAAAATCCAGTAGAAATAAAAAGTTGTAAGAAGTAATAATAGGGGTGTTCAAAATTGGTTCCAATTTTACTTAGAACCGGAACCTACCATAAAAAATTTGATTCATAACTTTTAGAACTGAAACCTACCATGTTTAACAGGGTATCTTTTTCTCGATTCTAATTCAGTTCCGATTCCAAAACACGATACCATGTTTATCAATTATCTTAATTTTTCTAATTTTTAACTCCATAAAAAAAATTAAAAAATTAAATCAATTAAATAAAATTATAAAATTATTGTATACATGACGAAAATTTGAGTGAGCGAAAGAATTATTAAAAAAAATTGATATATAACAAAATTATTGAAAAAATATTGTATTATTACTTAAATTAATATTACACATCACTAAAAAGAGAAATTTAATTTTTTTATGATGGTACAATTATATATCTAATAATATTATATTATGTATATATTTATTTACTATAATTATTAACTCTTTTGACAATTTTAAAATAAATATTTACACATCACGATTTTATTAAATTATTATACAAATAACATAATAAATTAAGTTAAATAAAATATTATAAACACATTGATTTATATTTTTTATGTAACTCAATTTACTCTCTTTAATAAATTGTATAATTTTATATATGTAGTTTAATAATTAAGAGTTTGTATTTGAATATAAAATAAAGTTTTATTAATTTTGTTTAAAAAAAAATTATTTTAAAATCAAACCAATTCTTCGGTTCGGTTCCGGTTCCACAATCTTTAGAATCAAAACCTACCCTAAAAAAATCGGCACTTAATTTTTTAGAATTGAAATCTACCCTAAAAGAATCGATCCCGTTCGGAACCTATTTTTTTTTATTTGGTTTTTGGTATTTTCGGGTTGAACTGGAACCATTGAACACCCCTAAGTAATAGAAACTTACTGATGGAATGGTTGCGGAAGAAGAAAAACTTGGAATCCTTGCTAGATGCTCAAAGTTTTCTGCTGTTGAAATTGCTTGAAATGTAAACGAAATGACGATATGAGATGAAGACAAAGGGCATGAAAGAGTGAAAAAAAAATGGGTATTTAAGGAAGCAGAAGAACCCCAATCGTCGATACGAGAAATAGATCAAGGGATGAGATAGTACCATGTTAAAGGGAAAGTTAAGAGGATAAAGCCATCATGAGGGCCAACAGGATCTCTCGCGGCTCAAAATGTCACAATCTTGGGAGCCAAATACAAGCTGCCACGTGGATGTAAAACTAGCAAATTTCAAGTTGAACATTTAAGTTTGGCGAATAGACAAGTCTTTTTAGATTAAAACTTTTAGTTTTTGTCAAAAATTGTTATTTTTTACTAAAACTATGGGGCTTGATGTTGGGGATACAACTTAAGGCATGACTAAATTCCAATAAGTTGTAGGCCTAAGCTAAAGTCTTACAAAGGATGAAAAAAAAAAAGCCTTAAACCCAACCTAACTCCAAAGACACTGCCTAGGAGATAACAAGAACCCAAGTGCAAAGAGAGACAAGACCTCCCAAGGTCGGATAAAAGGCCTCGGGTTTGATTATTAATTTTGAGACCTCCTCATAAAGGTCTCGGGTACCACTAATAAAGATTTCAAATATGCAACACAAGAGATCATCTGAGGTGGGTAAAGAAACCTTAAATAAAGATTTTCGAGACCTCTCAATAATTATGTATTAAAAGAGTATTCATTTCTTTCCCAAATTCTTTTCGGATTATTCCATAATAAGAATTTTATGTCTAGTAGAAGTATTCTGCAAGTAAAGCTTATTCCATAATAATGATCTTATGCTTAATAAATGTATTCTACAAGAAGGGTTTAAGATCCTACAAAATTTAGAAAGTCGATACTTATCAAATAGAATCTCTTTTATTCTCGTACGGCGAGATCCTTATTTCTAAATTTTATAGAATTCTATTAAACTTGAGAGACTAAAAGTAACCTATAAAAGGAAGCTAAGGATAATCAGGTACACTTGATTATGATGAACTTTAGACTAGACTTGATAACCAAATTTCGAGTTTAAAGCACATATTTTCCTTTATCCTTCTCTTTTCTCTCTTACATTATAAAGTAAAACTCTGACTTGAGTATCGAACGGTTTTCACCGGAATATCGGTTTTTACTCCCAAAAATTTTGTTGTGATCGTAGATTAAGCAATTAGTCAAGTAAAAAGAAAAATATAAGTGCTAGTACACTAAATTCAAAGAATAATTTTTACTACATCACAACCGTTGTTATACATAAACATTGTCCAATTATAAAATTAAATAATATAATAACAAAGATAACTTGTTGCATGTGACACATCCTGGTATATTATTGCATGTTTAAAGTGTGATAATTCTATTGGCAAAATTTACTTATTGCTATGGTACAGTAAATGTACAGTAGCAAAACCCTAGAAAGAAATAAAACTTCAAATAGGAAGATGGAATTGATGCCATTGAAGTCATACAAGACATGAAACGAAAGAGGAAAAAAATGCATTTTTGGTAAGCTGGTAATGTTAAATAGGTGAGTTTAATGATTAATAAAATTTTAATCACCTAATTTTATTGGTGTCATATATCATTAAACGTTTAGAAGTCAAAGATAGATAACAATAAAATAAAATAAAAAAATTAGGTGAGAATGCAAATCCAAAATTATTTGCATTCCTCCAATATGCAATATTCTTTACAGCAAGAATAACTCAACTTACTCCCTTCTCTTCTGCCCCAAATAAGAAATCAATCTTAGATACGTTAAAACAATGATCCAAAAAACGATACCGACAGTGTAGGTCCACCATATTTGTTAGGGTAGATGAGTTGCAATTTCTGCTGGAGAAAGCTAAGAGTGCCCCACATTACCTTTATATCGCTTTGCCTGGGAAGAGATTGTTGAGAATCTTCACAATTTAGAGCCAATTAAATACATCCATATTCTGACAGGCGTTTCTATTTCTTTAACTCCATTATCGATGGAAAGTTATTGCTTAATGCTTAAAAAAGTCTTTGTTCATTGTTTCCTTCATAACAAAGTGAAAGCTTCTTGTTCCACTGCTATCCCCACAAAGAAGATAGCATTCAACACGATCTGATCTTGGGTGGTCAGGCTTCGCTGGAAGGAAGTAACCTAACGAACGATATGGGAAAGGGCGATCATCAGAAAGCATTAGCTGATGCTCAAGATAATGATGGAACACTAATAATAATAATAGCGATAAGATGATCAAGCGTAAGGAAATCGAACGGCAAAGAAGACAACACATGTCAAATCTTCATGCTTCACTTCGATCATTGCTCCCTCTCGAGTCTATAAAGGTCAACAGTTCCTTTTTTTTTTCTTCAGTAATAGACATAGCTAAATTACTAGGTTTGCATATATAATTTTGTAAGACCCGCATATCGTAATTAATATTATATATATTTATATTTTTTGTTAAATTTATTTATTTATTTTTATAAGACTTTCATAGACAAAGAACATTTATAAGTTATTAAGATGGATCGTACTTATTTAGTAAGAAAGACTTATAATAAAATTTTATTATTTTATAAAGTATTAAGAACTTAGGAAATAGATTTTATTTAGCATTGGGTTTTCCTAAACAGAAAAACCCTATTGTATAAAAAATAAGATAAATAATTAATTTATATATATAAAGTCATATTCTCATAAAATATAAGTTTATTTCAACGGAGGTCACGTGTCATATAAAGAGATTTGGAGATTGAAAGTAAATAAGTTCTCTTTTTTTTTTTTATCAATAATTATTATGAATTTAATATGTAATTGTTATTATATGTGTTTCTTAAAAGATGTTAACTAGAAGGGTATGTAACTTGATTTAGGGTGTTTAAGTATGAATTATTGTAATAATTGATCAATGATTATTGTTTGTGAAGAATGAATGGAAGAAATATAATTTTTGTGTAATTGATGTATGTTGAAAACTACTCATTTTGTGATGGGGTGTACTCAAAATTTTTAAGGGTGTGCTTGGTGGTTTTTAAACTACGTAGCTAAGTTCTGTTTTGGTAGTTAAGTAGTTATAACAGTTTCTTCTTCTTCATCCGACTGGACATGGTTGTATAGGCTAGTCATTGGGTCTGTTTTAATCATTGGTTTCCAGAGTGATAGTTAATAGAATTGAGAGTTCTCAAGCATGTTAGAAAGCTCTGAATTTGTTCTTTGTATCTGTAATCTTCAACTTTACGAATAAAGCATGTGTGAGAGAGTTTGTACCGTAGATGTAGGCATCTTGTCGAACTACGTATATTTGTTTCTTTGTGTGTGTTTGATTTTATTATTGATTCTTGGTTTGCCAAAGAGTTGTTCATTGTTAGTTATTTCGTCAAGAAGTAAATTGAGTGAGTTCGTTATAGAAAGATTCTAACAGATTGGTATCAGAGCAACGTTGTGTGATTGATTGAAACGATTCAAATATCTACTTCAAAATTTGAGATAGAAAAGCTAACAACTGATTCAGATTTCAATCTTTGGAGGTTAAAGATGAGAACCTTGCTGGTTCATTAATAGAAAGAGAAAAAAATCTTCCTATATCAATAAGTGAAAAAGAGAAGAAAGACTTATTGAGAATGGCACATAATGCCATTTTGTTGAGCTTGGGTGATGAAATGCTTCAACAAGTCTCAAAGCAAGCCACAGCAGCATCTTTATGGCTTAAACTTGAAAGTATGTTCATGATGAAGTCTCTTGCGAATAGGTTGTATAGGAAAAGACAACTCTATAATTTTTCTATGTAACTAGGTGTATCAATGTAGAAACATCTTGACATTTACAACAAGATTATAAGTGATCTTAAAAATATAGACATAAAGGTGGAAAATGAGAACCAAGCTCTCATGCTTCTCAGATCCCTTCCAAGTTCATATGAGCATTTCGTAGATACTTTATTATTTGAAAAGATTCTTTGTCCATGGAAGATTTTAATGTTGCTTTAAACACCAAAGAGTTACAAAAGTCAGAAAAGAATCAAACAATAGAGAAAGCTTGTCAGCAAAAGGAAGAACAGAAAAGAAAAAAGGAAAGAAACCCAATTCTAAAAGACCAAAGTCAAAATCAAAGAAAAGAAAGTGTTATCACTGCCATAAAAAAAAGGTATTACAAAAAGGACTGCCCTGAAAGGAAAAACAAAGCAAAAGAGATCCAAGAAATACAAGGCAATACAATTATTGCTTCTGGAAGGTCATTTGATTTAGAAAAATTTTAGAAGGTGGCTATGAAAGTGCTAACCTACTCATTGCCTCAGACAAGAATCCAGAAGGTTAGTGGGTTTTCAATTCCGAATGCTCATTTCACATGTGTCCTTATAAAAATTTGTTATGCACCTATTATGAAATAATGAAGGAAAAGTTCTAATGGGAAATAACGTGGCATGTTCAGTTATAGGAATAGATGATGTTAAAATTAAAATGCATGATGGTATTGTTAGATCTCTACATCAGGTAAGACATGTGCCTAACCTTAAAAGGAATTTAATTTCCTTAAGAATGTTGGATGGGTTAAGATGCACATTTGAGGTGAAAAGGGAATATAAATATTACAAAAAGGTCTATGTTGACAATGAAAGGGACAAAACAAAATGAATTATATGTACTTGATAGTTCTTCAGTAAATGGTACTGTAGCAATTTCCATTGAAATTGAAAAGGATGAGACCAAGTTATGGCATCTAAGACTTGGTTATATAAGTGAAAAAAGGATAAGGGAACTCAGCAAGCAAGGATTGTTGGGTTATGTCAAGATAAGTGATCTTGAGTTTTGTGAAAAATGTATATTTGGCAAGGCTTCTAGAGTGAAATTTAACAAAGTTATACATAGAACAAAGGGAACACTTGACTACATACATTCTGACCTTTAAGGACCAACTCAAGTTTCATCTCATAACCAAGGAAAATATTTCATGACTTTAATATATAATTAATCAAGAAAGGGTTGTGTTTATATTCTAAAATCAAAAGACCAAGTTTTTGATAAGTTTAAAGAATGGAAAGCACTTGTTGAAACTCGGACTGGTAGAAAGGTAAAGAGATTAAAGATTGATAATAGACTAGAGTATTGTAATACTATCTTTGATTATTTCTATAAGAGAAATGGAATTATTAGGCATAAAACAGTGGTGTATACACCTCAGTAAAATGGACTTGGTGAAAGAATGAATATAACTTTAATTGATAAAGTGAGATGTATGTTAGTTAACTCAAAACTCCCCAAGAGTTTCTGGGTAAAAGCTATTACTATAGCTTGTTACCTGATCAACAGAAGTACATCATTTGCAATTGACTCCAAGGTGCCAGAAAAATTGTGGAGTGAAAGTCCAGTAAGGTATGATAACTTGAGAATCTTTGGATGTCCAGCTTATGTATATACAAAACAACGGAATCTTGAACCTTAGGCTATCAAAGGAATATTTGTTGGATATCCTGATGAGGTCAAAGGGTATAAAATATGGTATCTGGATGGAAAGTCTACTAAATGTATCATATCAAGGGATGTTAGCTTCAATGAGTCAGCTCTATTGAAGGAAAGACAAACATCAGATGAGACTCAAATACAAAAAAGCCAAAAAGACATAATGCATTTTGAGGTAAAGCACTAGAGAGACCTAAAGAACTAGAAGAATAATCTAAAACAGAAGAGTTATATATGCCCCATCAACTATAACAGTAAAAAGAAAACTTGCAAGATTATAGCTTTGCCAGAGATAGGAAAAGAAGGAACCTATAAGAAAGTTATGAGTTGCAAGGATAAAGAACAATGGCAAACATCAATACAAGAAGAAACTAACTCACTCATTAAGAACCAAACTTGGATTCTAGTCCCTAGAACTGAAAACAAGAAGGTTATAACTTGCAAATAGATCTTCAAAAGGAAAGAAGAAAATTCATCAGGTGAAGCTACAAGGTTCAAGGCAAGACTGGTAGCTAGAGGTATTACACAGAGAGAAGGAGTTTATTATAATAAAATCTTTTCTTCTGTGGTTAAACATAGCTCGATTAGGATGTTACTAGCCACGGTTGATGTCCTTAACTTGGAACTTAAAAAAATAGATGTTAAAACTGCTTTTCTACATGAGGAACTTGAAGAACACATTCTGATGCAACAACCTGAGGGCTTTATGGTTCCAGAAAAGAAAAGCTATATATATTTGTTGAAGAAGTCATTATATGGCTTAAAATAATCTCTTAGACAATGGTATAAGAGATTTGATCAATTTCTAACAAGATATGGTTTTCAAATGAGCCAATATGATAGTTATGTCTACTATCATGTATTGGATTAAGGTGGAGAAATTTACCTTCTGTTATATATGGATGATATGCTTATAGCATGTAAAAAGATGAGTGAAATTGATAAGTTGAAAAAGTTACCTGATAGTGAATTCGAAATGAAAGATTTAGGTTGTGCTAAGAAGATTTTGGGTGTTGAAATCAGAAGAAACAAGTAAGAAAACATACTAATTCTATCTTTAGAAAATTATGTGAATAAGTTGCTTGGAAGATTTGATATGATAGAAGCTAAAACAGTATAAACTCTACTGGCCTTTCATTTCAAATTGTCTATTTTGAGAATCAGAAGATGAGAAGAAAAACATGCCTAGTGTTCCTTATATAGAAGTTATGGGATGTCTCATGTATGCAAAGGTATGTACCAAGCTTGACATTGCATTTGCTATGAGTGTGGTTAGCAGGTTTATGTCAAATCCTGGTAAGATGTATTGAAACGCAGTAAAATGGATTTTAAGATACCTTAAAGGTACTCTTAGTTATGGACTGATATATGGGAAATTAGCAAATAAAAGGGAGCAGGTTACAAGGTATGTTGATTCAGATTTTGCTGGTAATATAGACAAAAGGAGATCAACTACAGAATACTTGTTTACTCTTTGTAATTGCTTAGTTAGCTGGAAATCAAGTCTGCTACCAATTGTTGCATTGTCTTCAACAGAAGCTGAGTTTATTGTCATAACTGAAGCTATAAAAGAAGTATTGTGGTTAAGAGGAATTGTCAATTAATTATGGCTGAAACAAGAAGCTATGATTGTGCATTATGATAATCAAAGTGCAATATACTTAACCAAAAATCAAGTCTTTCATGAGAGGACTAAACATATTGATGTTAGACTCTACTTTGTTAGAAATGTGATGATAGAAGGCTTGGTCGAGTTAAAGAAAATACATACAGATGTTAATCTATCTGACATAACTAAAATTTTGCCCACTGCTAAGTTCAATTTGTGTTTGAGCTTAGCAGCCATTGGCAGTTAACTCTATAAGTTAAGTTAGTACAGCTCTCAATAAGGGTATTATGTTCATTAAGAGAAAAAATTCTTTGAAGTTCGAATTTTACCTTGAAGACAGAAAAAATACTGAAGGAATGACACAGATGGAAGATGAATGAGTTCTGGAAAAGAATTTAAGCAAGCACTGGAAAAGGAATTCTTCGCACAAGGTGGAGATTGTGATAGGGAGTACTCAGAATTTTTTAAGGGTGCACTTGGTGGTTTTTAAATGATGTGGCTAAATTATGTTTTAGTAGTTAAGTAGTTGTAATAGTTTCTTCTTCTCCATTCGACTAAAAAACAGAGGTATATAGCCTGGTCATTAGGTATGTTTTAATCATTGATTTCCAGAGTGATAGTTGATAGAATTGTGAGTTCTCAGGCTTATTAGAAAGTTCTGAATTTGTTCTTTGTATATGTAATCTTCAATCTTAAGAATAAAGCTTATGTGAGAGAGTTTGTACTGTGGATGTAGGCATCTTGTCGAACCACGCATATCTGTTTCTTTTGTGTGTTTGATTTTATTCTTGATTCTTGGTTTGCCAAAGAGTTTCATTGTAAGTTGGTTCGTCAGGAAGTAAATTGAGTTTGTTCATTGCAAAAAGATTCTAGCACGTTTGAATAACAAAATTATTTTATTTAATAAAAAAATCTTCAAATTTATGAAAATTTTCAAATTGATTTCTTAATGTGTCTACTATATCATATTAAAATTTTAAGATTCAATTTTATGTTTTTGAATTATTATGAATTTTTGAATGAACATAACTTACTATAGATTTCTGTTAGCAGAATATGAAAATCTTACTACGAAATTTATTTAAAATAGTTATAGTATGAATTTAGTTCCAAAATTTTTCCCAACTTACTGTCTATATGTTGATATCATCTTTGAAAATTTTTATGACATTTGGGTATGTATTATTTAAAAAAAAAAATTGAGTGCTACTTAGTATATTTCCTCCACTATTAAAATAAATGATCGAGTTTAGGATATGACAAGAAACAATTTAATAAGGAATTAGGAGTTAATATTTTTATGTAATCTTTTATTATGATTTCAAAATATTATATTATGATTTTATGAGAAAGGAACATCATTTAAGTTTTAAGAAAAATCCTTAAACAATATAATATCAAATTTGGCAAACTTAAGAATATTAATTTATCAAATGGATTGGATGATATAAGTGGTACAATAAAGGCCTAATGAGTTATATTATACATTGTGATAGTATAAATGAGACTTATGAATGTTAATATTTGATAATAGGTTAAAGTATTTAAGTTAACTTAGTTGTGATTGTCAAGAAGTAAATATACTAGACTTTTTTTTAAAAATCACAATAAATATATGTACGTGTTTGATTATGTTTTTAAGAATATTTTTCAATTATATGTTATTATGAAAGTATTAATTTTTACAATATTAGATAATTATATAATTATTTATGATCATGTGTTTATACGTAATTGCTTATAAGTCATGTGCAATGGCATTAAATTATGAAGATATATATTGTATTTTAAGTGACAAAAAATTGATTTTGTAAGAAAGTATCCATGAAAGTTAAGTTTTGTGTTTTCTAGGATATCTAACTTCATTACTTACTTAGTAGGTAATTATAAATTTATAAGGAGTATTTATAAGTGTAGTCATTCATTCAGGTTTGATATAAATAATAAGAATTTTTAAATATTTAATATGACATGGGATAAACTTTTGGGGGTACTCCTAAGTATAGTATGTCTTCGCCTTCTTGTGACGATTTATTTGTGCTTGTGTGAGGACCATTGCTGATCAATGTGAGAGAGTAGTTCTTATCTTCAGGCATAGGCGTTCATTATTTTTAAAATTATATTTTATTTGGACTTATCACATGTACAGTATATCATCTATGGGTGATATTGACTTAATAAGTAATAAATGATAAATAAAATCCTACTAAGTAATAATTAAATAAATATATTACTAGTAAATTTTGAAAGAATCATTTAAAGTGTTTTAAGTATTAGAAATTTTTGAAAATGACTATGGTTTTCATCTCATGCCATATCATATGCATGCATTATATACAAATATGCATGTATTTTATATATATAAAAAACAAGTATACTTACTGAATTTAAAACTCATTAAAATTTATTGTGATTTTCAAATTATTGAATATTTGTATGCATAGTAGATGAATTTGGCTAAACTTTTATTGTCCCTTAGATGTTAGGATTTAAGACTTATGCATTTTTTATTTGTTATATTATTGGATAACATAGTTTCTTTTGGAGACTTATTATTTTTAGTGATTGGAGATCATTGATTAGTTTTTATATGTATGATTTTAATTTTTTTTTTCTAGTCAAATGTGTTATTTGATAAATTTGAGCCTTACTCGAGCCATCCAAGTTGGTGGCCTGACAAATTTCGTCGAAGAAACGGCATCTCTTCCCTTATGACTGACTATATATATGTATATATATATATGTATGTATATATATGTTTTTGTGATTCCTTCTCTCTCAGGGTTTATGATTTTATTGATTATCATAATTATGCATCTAGGGTTTTTTTATTGGTTGGGTTACAGGGAAAACGTTCAGATCGGATCACATAAATGAGGCTGTGAACTACATAAAGTGCCTGGAGAAGAATATCCAAGAGTTGAATCTCAGGAGAGATCAGCTCCAAAATATATCCAATTTGGAAGCCGTTGACCAGGGAAGTTCAAGTTCCAATAATTGTTTAATGAAATGTGTTACGATTAACCCTTCTTCAGGCAGATTGGAGATTGTGGTAAGTGGTGTAGTTGTAGAGGAATATTTGCAGCTAACAAGAGTCCTGGAAGCGCTGCTGGAAGAGAGACTTGATGTTGTTAGCTTTGTTTCCAGCCAAACAGATGATGGGTTCTTTTATACTATTCAGACTGAGGTATGAAGTTTCCAATGATTCATACACTAGTTTGTAGATTTATGGTTTTATGCAAGTTTTTACATTGTGATTATCCAATGGGCAATAATATTTTTTCTTCCTTTTGTTAAATTTGTCTCACAGGTTGAGGATTTGTCATGTGTTGATCTCTGTGGGCTATAACAGAAACTTGATCATATCATTAATTGGTTATGTCACCTAGATATATCTGATTGAAGCTTTCGATCCAGTTGAAAGTGTTTCTTTTGTGAACTGATGTGACTTGATATGTTTGATCTATATCCCTCTGAAACTGTTTATGTTAAACTATATATTGTTATGTATAATGTATATCTGGAGCTTAATCCTTTGCCGGTGTATTGCAGTGTGGAAATATTAGATGGATTATGAACTCTCAAGATATTGTGTGTGTATAAATTGTAATAGGATTGTCGTTTAATCTAAGAAGTAATAACTGCCCGACTATAGTATATGCCCTACCGATTCACTTACTTCCTAAAGAACTTTCATTTGTTGAAACTTTTTATAAAATAGTTTATAATTACTACTGAATCATGCATGCATCTTATTCTCATCTTTTGTGTATGTGTGCTTTTATGAACTCCATGAAATAGCTCTAACATGTGGTAAATGAATCATGCATGTGCTTTTATGAACTATTTTGGAGAATCGTACCATAAACGTTTTTCCTCCAGAAATGAGTTAGATAGTTACAGGTTGTGACAATAACATTGATAATGGTAATGATTTATGAAGTTCTTGTTTAGTGTGCAAAAAACAAATTTCTATATAAAGAATTATTAAAAAAATAAATTCTCAACTCTTTTTACAAGGTGTTAAAGAAAATTTTATTTTTAGAAATGTGTTGTTAAAAAATTATCATTTTGTATTTTAAAAAAAGTGTTCATCTCTCAACGCACTTGAAAATTCTTAAAGATTGTCATAAGTTTCACATTCTTATTTATAAATTTTTTGGTAAAATTAAAATTTTTTTATTTGTTTAGACATTTTTTTTTCAGTTTCTACACACTCAAGTCTCACTTCATCTCATGTATAAATACAAATTAAAAAAAAATCCAAAGTTGCTACGAGAAAAAAATCGATCTCTTAACATCTTAATAGCAAGAGATCAAACCTATTAATTTCAATAACAATTCTTTCAAAATTATCAAGTTTACACCTTTTTTTCTTTCCTTTTTCTTTTTCCCTCCTCAAGTTTTGTCTTCAATTGTGTTAATTTATGTATTTCGCAACATTTAATTAGTCATTCAAAACATAAACATACATATTACTCAACATTAGCTTTTGGTTTTATTAACTTGGATTTTCTAGTTTGAAGTGTTTTGCTTTTCATAATCATTGACAATGTCACTCAATCCTCACATACTGGTCACTAACTACTACCTCGTCATTATTTTGTGGATGTGATTCAAATTTGTTTTGTATCTATTTTTACTTATTTAATTGAGTCGATAAATAATATTTTATTACATCTTTGTAGGGGTGTATGTTATAAGAAATATAAAACAGTATAGAAAGATTTCTATTTCTAGTTGTTGTATTGCAAGAAAGGAAAGAATATATAAGTAAGTGTAAGCGAGGTTAGGAAAGCTATCAAATAGAAAATAATTACATGATTTTAGGAAAGGTCCTTCCATTTTTAACGCGCACAGTTGACTCTAGGATTACTAGCTGTTGGAGGGATCTTCGTTGCTTTTGACGAGGCTTACAAATATGGATGACCTTAAATTTATCTTCAATGGTTGTGGTTGTGATAGCTGCTGGCTTGACTGCTGTTTTTGTTGTGGTTGTTGTTGTAGTTTATCATACGGTTTTTTTTTTTTTTTTTTTTACCTTTTAATTGTATAGAATATGTACATTTTGATTCAATTGATTAAAAAATTAGAACTTGGTGGAGGTAATGGATTACCAATTACATCCACTACCATAATATCTATTTAACGAGTTGGTAATGAGTTTATGAATTGTGTCTTTTTTTTTCTGTTAGAACCTATCTTAAAATGCTATGTGATACTCAATGGAATGATGCCATCTTCATGGGACTGAAGAAAAGGAATGATGTAATCTGTAGCATAATAATATTTAGTCATTTGAATATGTTAGCTTATCTGTTATACAGTCAAAGTGAGACTGTAATGTGTCATCCATGTATAATTTGAAAGTACGTAGGATATTTAATGATGTTCGTCAGCTTATCCGATGCCTTCATAAACAATGAAAGTTAGGAGACATTCTGAAAAAACAAAATTGAATGGAAGAGTATAAGATCTCTAGCTAGCTCTGTCACTCGCAAGCTATCATGTGAACAACTCTAAATATATATAATACCTGTTGCCAGTTGCCTCTGTTCAATTTTGATCATTTTAGGTTATTTTTTCAGGTGTGCCACAGATTTTAATGGAATCGTTGTACTCAAACAACTTTGTAATAGGTTATTTTATTGTATCGTTAAAATTGCTGTTTAGATATAATAGAAATTAAAATTACTTTATCGTTGAATAATATTGAAGCCATAGATTATAAGCTTTGTTGTATGTTTATTTATACATTTGGAATAATATTATCCCTTAATATTTTGCAAGTAATGAAATTGGTAATTTGAGACCTTACATATAGTCAATTGAATCTTGTGATACCTATTGTTAAGTACACTAAGTATATTTGATATTTGGTATTGAGATGTTGTAATTATGAATTAACAGCAGTTGAGATAGAATTACAAAATGTCAAATATTAATAAAAACTGAAGTGATTCTCACTAAAAATTATTGTTTATTAAACATTTTTTAGCTATATTTTCAGAAACACAACGATACCAAACATACCCTACAAGTAGAAAAGCAGCAATATCAAACATACCCTTTGAGCGTTGAGATCTTGACTAATGAGCAATAGGTGCTTATTTCCATAGAGATTATGAAACGACAGAGCTTGTATTCTTTGATCCCATAAAAGAAAAAGAACTAATGAAAAGAAAACCAAACGGGGATAACTGAAAGGACCAAGAAACAGCTAATTATCCAACCTCTCTCTCTCTCTCTCTTGAGAAACCCAGAAAAAGGTGTAGCCTATATACTCAACAACCTATATATACTAGTTTTAAGCAATAAATTGTTATTCAACTCACTATTAATCATGTAATCTAAAAATCTTAGTACTGTACGGAAGGGAGATCCAAGAAGGGGGATGAAAAATACCTTATCTAACTTACACTTTGGGATGAATGTGTAGGATTAAAAGTTAAGAAATAAATTTTAGGTATTCGAAAGCATAAGGTCGGCGGATGTAATATTTGTAACAAGACTATAAGGGACTAATATTATCAAATTCACAAGACTCTGAATTCTTCTATTATAATTCTCAACTCTTTCGATATAATTCTCAATTTATAAAAATATAACAAAAATAATTAAAACGAAAGAAAAATCCGAGATTATAACAAAAAGTAAGAAAAAGTAAAAGAAAAAATATATAGTGTAATGAAATACATCGTAACCTTCCCATAGCTCATATATATATATATATATATAATTATTTTAAAAAAAAAATTATGCGTATTCTTACTCCAAATAAAATTATTTAATTAACAAAACATACAAATTGGTTTTGCAGCAGTCTTGTCCCGGCTTTTCAGACGGAGTTTTTCATTTACTGGGCAGTCGGTATTACCCAAATCCAATGGTGTATGTGGGCCAGAACTGTTGGGTCTACATTGGGCCTTTGTGAGCCCACAATCAGTAGAGCGTCTCAGCTTAATCGGCAGGCTAAGGTTGTGTCTGTATTGTCTGGAGTCAAGACTAACAGCTCTTCATCTATGCTAACTCCGTAGTTTAATAATAATATTATTATCAATTAAATAAAATATATATATAAAATACAGGCCTACATGATGACCCAATGAATGGCATCTATTTCTGTATTTTTAAAAAGAAAATTAAAGAATGTCTTTATTTCTTTAGGATCTACCTCTAAGGCTAGAATTTGTTTTTAAATCATTTTGTCATCCCTCTCATTTTTATTTTCTGTCGTCTTAAGGAATTATTCCACTTTGAATGAATTGGGCACAGCTAATCGTCGTCCCTGATACATATTCAGCTATTTCCAATCTAATTTTTAAATCATATGCTAATTATGAACATCGCCCTTCCTTGCCCCAAAAAATAGAATTAGTCAATCAAGTGAACGGTCCAGATTGATGGGTTGTTGTTGAATCTAGTTCTTGGAATCAATGGGGTCACTTTCAATTAAACTTAGAAAATAATCAAACAAAATTTTAATCTAGAGATGAAATAATACTAAAGAATGTTCGATAGAAAACATAAATTACGACATTACCAATGGGAAGATATAGCTTGGCTGAAGCCAACAAGCACTAAATTACAGGAGCTTAAAGGTTTAATTATGAACAGATTAATTTGTTTTCTCACCATTATGATGCCTACTCCTTGACTTCCTCAGCTTGCTCTTGTCTTCACCATTAGACTCTATATTTTTGCATCAAAATCATCGAAATACTTGCTTCCGTCTTGCCTGATCACCTGCAGCATTCTTCCAAAACTTCACCCTGATCAACTGTCGCTGCTTTCTTCGATTATCTTACATGTTAAAAATGCTTCGGGAATGCTTTCGTTGCGTCTCAGAAGAGAAACAGGAGAAAAGGTGTGTTGTAATCTTAACTAAAACAATTTCAGGACACGAACTTCAATATATAGTAATTGAATCTACTGCTAGCAAATTGTTGTTTTGACTCGATTTAAATTTTTCTGTGAAAACTTTTTACAGTACACGGAAGCATAGCAGGGATTACCCATGGGAAATGTATGCGCTGAAGGAGCTTCTTCATGCAACAAACAATTTCCATAACGATAACAAAATTGGAGAAGGAGGGTTTGGAAGTGTTTACTGGGGCCGAACAAGTAAAGGAAACGAGGCACATGTTTTTCTTTCTCTTAATTTGTAGTAATCAGGTTTAAAGTACTGCTTACGAAAATATATGGCTAAATTAATTGACTTGATTAATAAGCAGATAGCAGTAAAACGATTGAAGACGATGAGTGCAAAGGCAGAGATGGAATTTGCAGTAGAAGTGGAGATACTTGGTAGAGTGAGACATAAGAATTTGTTGGGATTAAGCGGATTTTATGCCGGCGGGGATGAAAGGCTTATAGTCTATGATTACATGCCTAATCATAGTTTGATCACCCATTTGCATGGCCAACTTGCCCCAGATTGTTTACTTGACTGGTCTCGCAGAATGAGCATAGCCATCGGTTCAGCTGAGGGATTAGCGTAAGTAAAACTTAATTGATTAAACTCCATATGCTTAGTATAAATTATAGAAAATTATTTTTGGTGTGTTATTAATTATTACTTGTGAAGGTACTTGCACCATGAGGCAAATCCTCACATCATACACAGAGACATTAAGGCAAGTAATGTGCTTTTAGACACACAATTTCAAGCAAAAGTTGCTGATTTTGGTTTTGCAAAGCTGATACCAGATGGTGTTACTCATTTGACCACTAGAGTGAAAGGAACTCTTGGATATTTGGCACCTGAATATGCCATGTGGGGGAAAGTTTCAGAGAGTTGCGATGTTTACAGCTTCGGAGTTTTACTCTTAGAAATAATTAGTGCTAAAAAGCCACTAGAAAAACTCCCTGGTGGAGTGAAACGTGATATTGTTCAATGGGTCACACCCTATGTCCAAAAGGGTGCATTTTATCATATTGCTGATCCAAGATTGAAGGGCAAATTTGTTCGAGATCAGCTAAGATCAACGGTGCTGATTGCGATGAGATGCACCGATAGCAATCAGGAGAACCGGCCTAGCATGGTGGAAGTAGTGGATTGGCTTAAGGGTGGCGTAGGGAGGAGGACAAAGGAGATTGCAGATATGGTTGATGAAGAAGAGGAAGAAAACGACGAAATTGATACTGATTTTGAAGGGTACAGAATAGAACAATCCAATGTGAGAAGAAGGATTCAATGTTAACGTTTGTTTCTTTGATTAATTTGGCATAAAATTGTCAATTTAACTTGTGAAATTATGATGTATTGCGAGCTATAGAAAACTAAACAAAAAATGCGACTTGCTCTTCCAAGCCTCATCCGTCATCTTTTTGTTTTCTTTTTTCTCTGCTTGTCCCTTAATTTATTTTTAGTCCATTTGAAGACTTTGGCTTCCTCGTAGAAATTTTGTTGGCACAAAACTAAGGGCCGCAGCAATCAATGAATGTTGGCTGACATAAACCCATAAAGATTTGGACCATTTTCATTAGAGATGTATTGGGCCAGGTTTACATTTTACACACAACATTTCAAGTTTGATTTGTAATTCAAAGACAAAAACTTTATATTTAAATATTTATATAAAAAAAATCGTTAGAAAATAACTCATTTAATTGAAATGATTTTGAAATCTGATTTGAAAATTATTTTCCGATAATTTTGAAAAATGATATCTCCTGTAGGTAAGCCCCCTATCTACATAGTAGAGAAATAAGGCGTGCCTTTCTTATGTGCGACATTGTGGTCCAAGTTTATTAATATCTACACTTTATACCTACCATTCACGTAAGCAAATACATAATAATAACAACAAAAATAATAATAAGCTGCCACGTACAAAATAGGGTTGCCTTGCCCCCTATACGAATGCCACTAGGTTAATAATTAGTGGCTTGTTTTCTTATGGTTTAATGCATTAGAGGATGAAAAACTCAAAAGGAATATAAGCAACCAGAGAGAATTTTTAGGTTGATATAATTCATTTCTCTGCGTGGATGGAATGGGTCCATGATTTTGACAATACAAAAATGTGAATGATATGAGTATTGTTTAGAAATTTATAACTTGTATCATGCCAATACACTCGTGTCATTATGGTATGTACGTTTATGTCAATGAAAAATGAAAAAGCAGGAAATCAAAACTGGCATTAAAATGTAGAGATTTTTTTCCCCTCTTAAACCAATGGCATTAATCTATTTAATGTTTTTATTATTCAGAAAAAGAAAAAGGAAAAAAGAATGATGGTTATGGGTGGCAAGAACAACTGCAACAGCTCATTCGGAGTACAAATTGATAAGAAAAGAAAACTAAATAATAGTAAAAAGTATGCAGAATAATATTAAGTTCTGGGCAACAGCCTTTTGGGGGTACCCAAATCCCAAGATGCATGTTTTTATAGTAAAAAGAGAGCAAACCTAGTTATCCTATGTCCTTAATTACGTAAATGGTTAGGACCCCCTACGAATTTGGGGAGGCCTTCTTTGTTTTTTCTAGGAACACTAGTTTATATATATATATATATATATAGGACGTCGACCCCTTTACTTTCTCTCTGGTATCAGTGATCTCGCTTCATTCACAGCTAGCTCTTCTTCTTCAGCTGCATCAAAATCTTATTTTATTTTTTGATAGCAAGCAGCGTAGGTAGTTCTATTGCCATCGTATGATATGTTAAAGGCAAATTGACAATGCTTTGTGAAGCATTTGCATGCAAAGCAATTATCTGTATCCTTCGAAAGGAACATTTAACACAGTAGAGTTAAAAAAAAAAAAAAAGGGAGGGGAGATAGGGTTATTAGCTGGACAAGCTAATGCATGCTATGGGTGAAAAAGAGAAGCAGCCGTCCTAGAGTTAGGTAGGGTTACCAAGTAGAGTCTCAGATAGCCATTTACTTGTCATTCTGTGTTTCGTTTTCTTTTGCTTTCCATCGTTAACGGTTTGTGAAATTTAAGAGAGCTCTGTAAAAGTGAATCCAAGACAGATTTTAATTTTATATTTTATATGTATATATGTGATATGAATTTGAATATGAATTATGATGGCAGCCTTTACAGCAGGTACAACAACACAAACGAGAGAGACAAAGCTAAGCTAAGCTTAAGCTTGACTCCATGAATGGAAATCACGAGAGAAGACGAAATTGGATCAAAACCCGAAATTTATGTTGATCCAGTGACTTCCATAACGCTATAGTACACTCTATGCTAGCTACTGAAAATGATGTTACTTGTCAGTCAGAGATTTAACTTATATTATTATTATTGCATTGCATATATATATATATATATATACATATAGAAATAAATATTGTTTCTTCCTTCTCTTTGACATGAATCATCATGATTATCGCTTTGTAATTTTTTTCTTGTCATTTTGAGATCCAGCTGTTGGTTGGCCGTCAGAATTCGAGGAATAATGAAAAATATTCAAATTACAAAACTTTCATTTCATACATTGCAGCCTCAAATCAATTCAAACGTCACCGGGAGATTTCTTTTTAAGCCGAATCGACGTTGCCTTTTGCGTTTGAATGCAAAAACTATAATGTATGTTAATATGAATTATGACGCTAATATAAAATGTTAGATGCTTTAACATATTAAAACCATACAATAGACAAGAACGTGTATGAAGCAAGAGTTTAGTTCGCCATAAACTATGGTACAAATGTGCGCCTACTGTAACTTCCAATTCGATTATGGAGACAATGATTTGACACAATATTAGACTGGCATCAAGAAAATTGATCCCCTAAATCTCATATTATCTAACTATAATATCCCATTAAAACCATGATTATTTAATGAAAATACTCGTTAAATCCACCCATTCGTAAATTAGATAATTTTGTTATTTACCACGAACTTTTGATATTGTCTACTTTGATCAAGGATATGGCTTCATTCTTGAACTTCCAGCCAAAGGGCTTTAATTAATATCTTGATATATCAATACATTACACACTATATGCCCATCTTAATTTATTTCAAGTATAAATACAAATACAAATTAGTGTTCTCTTAAAATTGGCACGCCATGTGAACAGGTTTTGAACCTTAAATTATTTTATTTCAATGATCGAGACCTAATCAGTTGATTTTTCTTCTTGAGAGTACGCATGCAAAAGTTTCAAACTAAGCCATCACTTGCATATAACCTTAGTGGCATGAAATTTAAAGCTTTATTTCATCTATATATTTTAGTGTCTCATTTCATTTAAATAGTATCGATCAAGTTTAACTATTACAATGACACATAATATACTATGGGATATTGGGATGCCAAGACTCATAAATGTCGAGTGAGATATGATCTGCATTTATTAGAATGTGAAAAGTGACAAGTCTAATTATTTTCTTTAGAAAGATTTGAAAAGGAACAAATTTTTACACACAATAAGATGATTTTATTAATTTAATATCTTATAATTTAATTGTGTAAGATAGTTTATTCAATGGAATAGTCTAGTTGTTAAAACTTTTCAAAATGAAAATAAAAAATCAAGAAATTTATTGTGCTGTCTCATATTGACTAATAAAAGAGAGATTCATGAGTTAATAAATAAGATTAGTCACTCCATCCATTAAACAAATCTTTTGAATTGGATACTTGAATCATAATTTCAAGTAAGATTCATACTTTTCTCAGACTAATTTTTAAAAAAATAATTTAATTAGTATTCTTGGAGAAATGAAGTGGGGTGAACGGTAGAATAATAAGTAAATATATATCCATAAATAAACTCATAGGCTGAAAAGGTACTCTTTGTTTGCGCCAAATCCACTATACATATTCATCTCATGAAAATCAAACATTCAAACCATATTGAACATGGTGTTCTAATTTCTCTGTAAACTAACCCAAATATTTAGTTATTTATTAATCCTTTAATAGATCAAACTTGGAGTATGAGACAGTACCTCTAATCTCGAGCATGAAAAAGTTTTAACCTTTATATGCTTATAGGTAATAAATTAAATTGCAGAATATATAATACGGAATCATCTTACGAGGGGCATGTATATGGTGTGGACTGATAATAATAGACGCAATATAGCAGGCAAGAAATTAATATGCAGGGACAGAAGTGAAGAAGGGGAGAATGAAAAGCTAGAGATCGAGAACAGAAAAAAAAAAAGTAAACATGTGAAAGATGCCACACTGAATTTTTGGGGAGTACGACTTGGAGGTGAATAGAGGCTGAGCTATCAGAGAGCTATGGGCTAAAAGTTTGGCGGGCGGACGGGAGGAGTAATTGTCTTTGGGCGATGGGTTGGTAGTCAGTGTTACTGCTCACTGCAATCTCTGCGCTGGCCTGCATGCCTTGCCTACCTTTCTTTTCAGACGGAGAAAGAAGAGGGTATAAAAACCCACCAACAAAGTGATTAATGAAGATCCTCTTATTTCTTTTATGTGCCTCATTTTATGGCGTCTTCCCTCTATTTGGACACGTTGGCATTCTGAAAATAATGGCACCTCCACTCACTATTCGACAAGCAGATTTATTATGTATACATAACTATAGCTAGCTTCAATATTAATTAATTCATTTGTAATTATTCTACTTGTGTATTAGTATGCGATGTAATTAAGTGCTCAATCTGTAATACCCATTATTTGCTTCAGCCATGATACTGTATTAGCTAGCTTCACAAAACTATTAGAGTTATTGGATAAAGTTGTGGGCTAGCTTGTAATTATCATTTTCACCTCTTAATTAATCGCGTAAGAAGCTATTGAGTGACCTAATATGAATTACCACTCCGATATAACACTTGTTAGTGGGTGGTGACAATATTTAATTTTGTGCATATATTGTTGAACAATATCCAAATTAAATAAACTATTTAGTAAGCTTCTAACTGGCATATTAATGGGTATAATTTTTCATAATCTATTAATTGGGCTAATTATCGTGAGAAAGAAAAAGAGAGGGTGTGTTCACGAAGGAAAAAAGACAAAAAATAAGTCAAAGAGAGTGTCAAAGAGAGAGTGATGAGACGTCATTGCGGCAGAGCCATGGATTCGATGTGTCCACATCTAACCTCTGAATCCAAAATACCCTTTCACCTACTCTCGTTGTCTCCACTCACTCCCTCACTCGTCGCGAGCAGTCGTGGAAGCCTCATGCCTCATGCCTCATGCCTCAAGCCTCCCTCACTTCCTCCCTTCCAGCCCAAACAATAGACAAATAGCAACAACAATTACATTAAATGCTCTCGAGAAAACAATGTCCATTTGTTTTTAGAGCCGCGCTTTTCAGAGTCAGTACAATCCTGACACCTCACTAATCATGTGTATTTATACAATACTTCACTACATCTCTCTCCTAATCACTTGTCAAAATCACACATCTAAACAGCAATTTGTGGTTGTATTAACCGATAATTAACCGAAATGTCTTATTCATGGCAGTTCCACAATCTCGACTTTTTGTGTTATACTTCTTTCACAGTTTTGATGTTGCTTTAGCTTGCTATGATTTCTAAATATTTTCCGACTTTCCTTTTGCAAGATACGGTGGCAATCCAAGCCCAAAATTCAAAACCCTTTGTCTGTTTAACAAAAATACAAAGACAAACTATAAACAGAACCAAGCTGGTTCAAGTGTGATGGTTCTTGCTCTGGCTCTTGCCTAAGGTTTTCTCACAAGCCAAGTCTTTTTTGAACCCATTTGAGATGGGCGACAACAAAGGAGATACAACCAAGAAGCAACCACAACAGCAACCTCAACAACAATCACAGCAGCAGCAGCAGCAGCAGAAGCAGCAACTTTCGTCATCTCCTAAAAATTCACTCGAGGAATCAACTGAGAAAGTCCAACACCATCACCAGCAATCGCCGACGGTTGTGGTCACCGGAGCTCCTTTCATCTCTGCTCCTGTATATGTCCCGATTGGTGCAACTTCCTCTCCATATGAGCAACAATTTGAACCTGTAAATCCCAAGAGACAAAGATACAATAGTAGTCAATGGAAGCTATTACCATCGCCATCTCAACAAAAACAAACCCAAATAGCTATATTAACCAGCGAATCAAGCCCATCACCAACCACAAAGCCCACCAACCCACAAAGCCAAGCGCACACAACGGCAGCTTCCTCCTCAGACACAGCCTCATCTCCTCCACACTCTCCTATTCCCTCGCTCTCTGCGGCGTCTGGGCACGAGACAAACAAGCCAGAAGGGGAGCACATTCACCACCAGTTCAGAAAAGGAAAATATGTGAGTCCGGTTTGGAAACCAAACGAGATGTTGTGGCTAGCTAGGGCTTGGAGGATTCAGTACCAAGGTGGATCCAACGGATCATCTTCAAGAGTTGATCATTTAGAGACCGGTCTGGCCACTGGTAGCAAGATCGCTGCTCAATCAACAAGAGCTAAAACTAGGGCTGATAAAGATAGAGAAGTTGCAGATTTCTTGCAAAGACATGGAGTCAATAGAGATGCTAAAACCGCTGGGACTAAGTGGGATAACATGTTGGGTGAATTTAGGAAGGTGTATGAGTGGGAGAGAGGAGGTGAGAGAGAGCAAGTAGGGAAGAGTTATTTCAGACTTTCTCCTTATGAGAGGAAGTTATACAGATTGCCAGCTTCTTTTGATGAAGAGGTCTTTGAAGAGTTGTCTCAGTTCATGGGGTCTCGTATAAGAACATCTCAGAGCAGAGGAGCTTCTGTTATAGTTTCTGGTGATGATAGTAGAACAGTTCTTACTAATACCAGAGCTCTTCCTCCTCCACCTCCTTTGAAAGAAGATGATCTCTCACTGTCAGGTACAATCTAAATAACAAAAAATCAATCATAGAAGTTCCATTTTTTAGTTTTTGTTCTCTCTAAATAACTTGTACTTCTACTTTTTGTAGCGAGGCCAAAGCAACTGGTAATGACAAGTGGTGGTGAAGCTTTATTTCATGGTGGTAGAGGGAGTTTGTTAGGGTTTGAATCTTCAATAGATGTGGGTGTTCCTTTATCTTCTTCATCTTCCAAGGAACTCCGAAGAATTGGCAAAATAAGAATGACATGGGAAGAATCAGTGAGTTTGTGGGCTGAAGAAGGAGAGCACCACAGAGGTAGAATAAAGCTTCAAGGATCAAGCTTTTTGTTTGCAGACGAGCTTACTTTCTTTGATGACGCAATGGTTGCTTGCAACATAGAAGCCTTTGAAGATGGCACTCTTAGAGGCTTTTCTGTAGATAGATTCGCTCCCGGACAGCAAGTAAAAGTCTTTGGCAGAAGAAAGTCTTCCTCTTCTGCTTCTTCTGGTATAAATACATATGTTCGTTAATATTTCCTATTCTAAACAATCTAGGAAGTCACTTCTTATTCTCTCCTTTCTATCTCCCTCTTGTTGACAGGATTTATTGAAAGAGTTCAGTTTCCATTCGCAGAACCCTCCATAAGATGTAAGTCTTTAACAAATTTTAGATTACAGCTTAACACTATTTTGATCCTCCTATCTATTTTGCTTAAATGTATAAAAATGTATATTTCGGTCGTCTTTATAACTCATAGTGGGGCCAGTTCAAGAGAGATGCATGTTCTTATGATTTGTGTTGGCGCAGCAATTCCTCCGTGGGAGTATCAAGACCCAACTGATTACTACGTGGGATGTCTGCGTGTCCCACCGACAACCCTACCAAACTTGTTTGAACTTTCATGGCATTTACAAGAGCCACCACCGGAGGAATTACGTTTCCCACTTAGAAAAGATGTTTACAGAGACTTACCACAAGGCAAAGAGCTTTTTTTCACCACTTCAACTGAATTGTTAGATTGTAGAGCTATTACATATGATATTTTAAGCCCGATTATTCGGAATAACCCCAGTCTTAGTTTTTCCACTGCCACAAGTAGAGACTCTTTCATTGGCCTTTGGGATGATTGCATTAATAGGGTTGTGTCCAAATTCTGTTCTGTTGAAATGGTCATTGTACGAAAACCTTCTTCATTATCACCTGAGCTGCTGCTGGGTCAATGGCCAAATGTGACTGGTTTTGTTAGAAATCTTTGTTTGTGGAGAGGAGAAGAGACTGATCAATTGAAAGAAGGTCTACTTGACCCCTCATCTTCAATAGTGGAGAAGTTATTATGGACTTATATCGAACTTCCATACTTGTTTGGCTACTATGCAGTTGGCTACATTGTAACTTTCTGTGCTTTGAGCCGATCACAAGATCGCGTTGTTAGAACAGATTTATATTCACTGGACTTGTCTTCACCTGTTGAGAGATTAAAAGCTCTAATCCCATGTTATAGAATAGCAGGCCTTTTGCCATTGCTAGCTGACCGCTGCTTCAACAGCATTAACAATGGCGGCAGTTACAAGCAATATCCTTTCAGTGATTTTGAAAGAATCGATTTGGGTAATGGAAATATCATCGAAATGACTCCAAACACAGTCACTAGATTCTTCTCGAGCAAGAGAAAATGGGCAGCAGTGAAAGAAATATACGATTTCTTTGACCACAGAATTCCACATGCTGAGTCAATATACCAATCGTCAGAGAAAGACTTGGCATTGGTCTTCAAGCCAAGAGGGTGCAAATTCAAGCCCGCAAATTGCGAACAACTTGTAGAAGTACTCAAGTACGTGACCAAAGCTTTAGTAGCATTACATGACCTATCTTTCATGCACAGAGACCTGAGTTGGGATAAAGTGATGAAAAGAAGCGACAGAGAGAATGAGTGGTTCGTCTGTGGATTCGATGAGGCGGTGGGTGCACCACAGATCTACCCGCACGGGTTGGTGGGAGCGGAGGCGCGTGGGAACCACGCTCCGGAAATGGTAAGAGGATTGCATGGGGTGAAGGTTGACGTTTGGGGCGTGGGCCACTTGGTGAAGACCTCTGGGCTGACCAATGTGCCCAAAATGCTTAGAGAGTTGCAAAACAGGTGTCTGGACCAGAACCCAGAGCAGAGACCAACTGCCGCCGACTGCTATCACCACCTGCTACAGTTGCAGTCTACTGCTCTCTATTGAAGTGACTGATATATATCTATAGATAGAGATTGATACATGGACTTAAGAATTAATTGTTTGTGTTAATTAAATGTATCTATATATCTACATCATTATACCGAGCTTCATTGAAGTAAATAGATTAACGTCGCACTGCATCCATCACATGTTTTCTGGTTATTAATGTGAATCGGATTTGGAGGTTTAGGGTTTTAGGGCCTTTGATGATATGGTGATGGTGGTAGTAACACGTAGTTTTGATTCCTTAAAATTTTTAACGAGGTTTTGCTGCTGTATGTGTTGTGTTTTCAAAATCGATGTATGTTCTGATCGGATTCTGGAGGTGAATAAAAAAGGGCGGCTTCTTGGATTAAATGCCACAAGTTAGTCTCAATCTATCAAATCGAATCAAATAAGCGAAGCAAAGCGATTGATTTATTTTGTAATTTTTTGGAATGGTAAATGTCGAGATATGCATGGCAATGGCATGGAGTGGCATCTATGATGTGGCAATATCTCATCTCTGTTGATGGATGATGGAACGATCTTTCTGTACACTACATATTGCTGCACATTCATTTATTGTTGTGTTAACTAATTAGAGAGCTTATTTATTTTACTTTTTCCTTTAATTTAAATCATGCTTCATTCGTAATTATTTCGAAAGGCGAGTGAGAAAGAACGTAAATGCATGCATGCTATTACTTAAACAATTATGGGTGTATAGATTGTTATAATTAAGAGAAGAATGACAATCATATGCTAATTAAGCTCAAAACATGTTTCAAGGTATCTATGAATATGTGCAGTCAAAAAATGCATAATTTGTGGTGCGACCAATATTTCTTTTTGGGGGATTATAAAATTTGTTTCACTGAATTTGACTAACAAACAAACACTTCAATGAAAATTTAACATAAAATGTTGAAGTCCTTTTTATCCTATGTTATATATCTGAGCATTTCTATCTATTTATATTTTTCTATGGTATGCAACATTGGGTTAGGAATATCATTAGATGTGTACCATGCATGTCAATTGTGAACATATATGTTCTTTAACTAAGGTAAATGTTTAAACTTAATTACTGAATTCATTTTTAAAAATTTATAAAACAATTGATCTTACAAAGACTACAAACATTACTAGACAATGAATATAGAATAGTCAGTATATTTATTTTAAACTCTCTATACTAACTACATAAGACGTGACACTTTCTATTATTTATAACATTGATACTTTAAATTGGGATAAAAAAATTGTTTATCGTCTTCTATAGTTAATTATAGTCTTGAACTGTTTGAGTTATGCAATTATTCACTTAAATTAATAAAAATTTGATCTTTCCTTCTGGACGTAGAATGATACCCACCAAAGTTTGAGCAAATATGTATATGGCTAGCGAACTTTGCAAACAAAATCCAGTGTCATAAGTGGAAGATCTTTACAGTCAGAAGGTTCGGGGCCACTGTGTTTCTATCATGGCGTCACAATTCACACAGTGCCCACAAATCCCACAACTATAAGCCTTTGATATTACTTTCATATTGGTACACAAAAATTTCTGTACAAGAATATTGCGAATTCTTCTTCAACTTGGATCAGCCAATAATTCAATATATGCGTACAATCGTAGAACTTGTTCCAAAATAAAAACAAATTAAGAAGAACAGAGATACTGCATGAATTCACTTTTCTCTGCAGCTTATTTGAATACCTCCTTTTATCCGGCATTAATTCTTGAAGGTACCAACCATTGCCAAAGCCATTATTATTTCTTATCTCAAACCCAACGCTTGTATCTTTTCCAACCAGAGAAGTAAATTATTATAAATGTCGTGATGATTTATTGATGTTGTACTGATATTTAGAAAGAGAGGTTATTCAAATTCAGCTTTTTTTTAAAGCTACTGTATATTTTATGTAGTCTTTTGAAAAGAATAATAAAAGAAAAAGCACTTCTGCTCTCAGCTTTATGAGTGGCTTCCAACTAAACTGTTCTCAACTATCTACCTGTCACAATTAAACCAACCGGCTTTTTTTTATTGGGCTGAAACATATGAATTAATAGTTGTTAATGAGCTAAGTGCCCCAATATTGATGATTCAATACTTGAGGCCTAAATCTGTAGCTCAGCAGGCTTTCTCTATACCACTATGAAGTTGAGAAATAGTTGTCAATGGGCTTATTACGATGCCAGCAGCTGTTGGGACATGCAGTAGAAGGGTTTAAATTTAAGAGAGTTAAACTAAATCAAGCCCATCTTTTTCCTCAATAACCTCACTTTGTGGGCACAATTATAAGATAGAAGACGAGGGTTAATTCCTCTTCTTCATTCCGCAAGCTACTAAATAGCCAACAAAAATTATGAACATAAAATTCATTGTTTTGCCATTGTAAACATAGGGTTAGGTATATTGTTCTCTCTCTCTCTCTCTCTCTCTCTCTCTCTCTCTCTCTCTCTCTCTCTCTTCCTTTTCTAGTGCATGATGTTTATTCGTTGATAATTTTTAGTGAACATATGTATTTTGAATTGTTATATAATTATTTCATAAAATATAAGAGCATTATTTTTAATTAGGTGGGTAGTATGACTATCCAACTAGAAAATAATTACAGGTCAAATTAAAATATGTGATTTTAAAAAATTGTAAGTAGTATGATTATTCAACTAGAAAATAATTACAGGTCAAACTAAAATATGTCATTTTAAAAATTGTGGGTAGTATGACTATCTAACTAGAAAATAATTACGGGTCAAATTAAAATATGTTCTTAAGCTTGTAATGTTTGTCTTATTCTAATAGTAACATCAGTTTTTGTAAAAACAAAAAATTAGTATCAGAGCCAGTACTCCCAAAATGAGTGTTTCTTATTAGAGTTTTTCTCAATAGTTGTGATAGAGTATGCTCTGTGGTTGCCGCTGAGACGAATCTTCCACACCAGAAATATTGCAAGTATTTCTAGACAAAAAAGAGAGTCTTTCAGTTATAGAGATCCTTGAGTCAAGTATTATATAAATCAGAGCTAAATTTGATCTTAGTAGGTGTGGTGCCCGTTTGAAGCCAAGAGGGCGTGTTTAGGGCTGTATCACCAAAAAGAAGATTTTATCTGATTTATATTTTCTCCTAGAAATTAAGACCTGGTTATAGGCAGTCTAGGACCATGGATAGCCTTGAGATCTCAAAACCTGAAACACAAACTTCTAGTCTAGAAAACTTACCATCTAGCTCTTCCTCTACCACAAACTTCCATCTGGAAGCACAGATTGAGAAAGATTCTAAACAGATTCAACCCTTTCATCTAGACCATCTGAATCCATATAAGTTCTATGATATAAATATGTTCCTAGCGTCTGTCAAGTCTGTAGTTCCTTTCCGTCAACCAAAATTAAAGTCTGTCTATAAGTCTTCTGAAGTTCTTGTACAATCTATTTCTTCTTGTTCTAAAGAAACCTATCTTCCTATAGTCTCTAAGAGTGAAATTAAAAGATATAGGAATAAAAGTTACAAAGGAATCCATCTGGGTGCAATCAGAATAGGAATCCAACCCTTGTTTCTTGGAGGCAAAAATGTCACTTGTTTCCTAGCTCTTCTGGATACAAAATGACACTCTTTTCAAAAAGCCTTATTCTCTGCTGTAGAAGTTGGTCTTAACAATGATCGTGTGGTTATTTAAGTAGAACCCAACTTTACCCTAGACCTTGAAAAGCCCAACCTATCAAATACCATAAAAATCATGATCCAGTTGTATGGATTAGATATGAACCCAAATGAGTCAGCTTTGGCAGTCCACCATACAATGACCTACAAAGTCCAAACACATCTTTTCTCCACGAGTCACACAAATATGCCAGTCATCAGATTGGTAGGAGAGGGACGTGTGGTCTAACCTCAGACTTTTAGAAAAGATGAGTTAGTATTTCCACCAAAATGGATCAATGATTATGAGCATAGCAACAAACCACTTGTAGTCCATGAAAATCCAAAAATCGAAAGATTGGCAAGTGGAAGAACTTTAATCTCTTTTCCAAGATAATCTACACCTCTCTATCCTTGTGAGAGATGCCAGCTTGAAGGAAGAAAGCCTGGAGATTGCTCACATATGCCTAGGAGGTCTAAATCAATAAGGCACATGGGAACTATCAACATGATTAAGTTTCCTGAACCTGAATTCATCAGAGACACGGCAGGAGAATATACTGTTGGCAAGTTTGTTATCCACAAGACAAACCCAACAGAGTTTGGTCCAATTGAGCAAGCAATAAACTAGAGTAACACCAATGCTGTCCAACAGAATAAGGTGTTAGAACTTATCATGTTTCAACATGAACAAATCAAGCAGGAGTTAACTGAACTGAAGGCCCAAACCAGGAGGTTCAAACGAGGACATAGGCTTACAACAAAATAACTTTCTGATACTCAGAATGTTTCCAGACCAATCATGATGATCAGAAGTACGGGAGTTGATGATTAAGCCTATAGACTACAACAACTAAAGACATATAGGCTTATTACAGAAAACAAAAGAAACCAGCACCTTCTTGGAAGAATGATAAGCCTAAAAAATCGACAGATGTTTGGGAAGAAAGTCCTTCAGGAAACAATACAAAAGGATTTTGGAGAAGCCATACAATGCCACCGCAGGAGTCTTGGCCCGTAAAGGCTACTGGATGGGGAGACGATGATTCTAAAACTTCTTCAGGATCTAGTAAAACATCCAAATCCTCGATCAATTCTCCAGCACCAATATTAATGGAGAACCAGCCTCATATTCCAGCCACTCCAACATACGTAGACACGACTGAGAGATTTCGACAGAGATTTCCTCAGACTAGACCAACAGTTGGAGAAACTTCTAGACAAACTGTAGCTACCTCTTAATCAACCATAACAAATCAACCTGTAGAACAGAGGCAAGAACAGGAGGAAGCTCATAAACAGGAAGAATGGAATGTCCAAGTTCAAGTACCAAATGCTCCTACAACAAAAACTTTTTGGAATATTGATGGTCTTAA
>JAXCLQ010000015.1:10863467-10873916 GCA_035584115.1 Cedrela odorata
GTGTGTGTGTGTGTGTGTGTGTGTGTGTGTGTGTGTGTACAGGACGCTACCCTTTTACTTTCTCTCTGGTATAGGTGATATCACTTCATTCACAGCTAGCTCTTCTTCTACTGCTGCATCAAAATATTATATATTATTTTTTGAAAGAAAGCAGTGTAGTAGTATTACTGCTATCAGTATGATATGTTAAAAGCAAATTGACAATGCTTTGTGAAAGCATTAGCATGCAAAGCAATTATCTGTATCCTTCGATAGGAACATCTAACACAGAAGAGAGAGAGAGAGAGGGTTATTAGCTGGACAAGCTAATGCATGCTACGGTGAAAAAGAGAAGCAGCCGGCCTAGAGTTAGATAGGGTTATCAAGTAGAGTCTCAGATAGCCATTTACTTGTCATTCTATGTTTCTTTTCTTTTGCTTTCCACCGTTAACGGTTTGTGATGAAATTTAAGAGAGCTCTGTAAAAGTGGCAGATTTTACAGATTTTATTTTTATGTATTACATTTAATCATAATGTGTGTGTGTATATATTAATAATGACGGTCCAGTCCAGATTCAAGGTGGAAGCCTTACAGCAGCTACAACACAAAGGAGAGAGATAAAGCTAAGCTTGACTCCATGAATGGAAATCGAGAGAGAGAGAGAGAGAGAGAGAGAGAGAGAAGACGCATTGGATCAAAACCCAAAATTTATGTTGATCCAGTTACTTCCTTCCACAACGCTAGAGTAATAGTATACTCTATGATGATGCTAGCTACTGAAAATGATGTTAGTTGTCAGTCAGGGATTTAACTTACAATACTATTATTATTGCTTGCATATAGAACAAATATTGTTTCTTCCTTCTCTTTGACATGAATCATCATGATTATTGCTTTGTTTTTTTTTTTTTTCTTGTCATTCTGAGATCCAGCCGTTGGTTGGCCACCGGGATTTGAGGAATGAAAAATCAATATTCAAATTACAAGACTTTCATACACTGCACCCTCAATTCCAACGTTACCGGGAGATTTCTTTTAAAGCCGAATCGATTTTCCTTTTGCATTTGAAGGCAAAAACTATAATAGTAATATGAAAAAGAGCCCTTTTTTGGGATATAAATAAATACCAACGCAAAAACAATATCCATATTGGGCAAAAAAGGATACTGGATAATTTTTTTTATGCCATTTTACAAGTTTCATGTTCGATTTGTGTTTTATATTTTATTTTAAAAATATAATTATATTTTTAATTACTATATTTATGTTTAACTTTTAAATTATAGCCATTAAAATTGTGATAAACACTCATTTGTATTAATTTTTTTGACTCATTCATTCACTTATATTTAAGGTACAATAATTTTATGCCATATAAGGTTGGAGGTACAATAGTTCTACAGAGTTCTAGCCCCCAATGCCCACTATTTTTTTTAATTTTAATTTTTTAAAATAATATTATTTTTAATTTAAATATATAAATTAATTTTTTAGACTTTATGCCTGTTAAAAGTTTAGTGTTTTGCTCCTCGTATTTATAAACTTATCTAGACTTTGGCTTTCCTAATTGTTAAATTCAGTTTGGATCGGTTTTAGTCCAAAATTTAAATCGATCCAAAATTGTTGATTTTATTTTGGATCAAACTGATCTAAACTTATTGTAGAAGACAAATCGAACCTATCAAAACCAACAAGTTTGAATCAACTCGAGCCTAAACTCAAAACATTAATTTAATTGTATGACTAAGTTTTTCATTTTATATTTTACATTACAAGTTTTAAAATAAGTTTTGATTCGACTTAGTTCGTTAGTTTGAGTTAAACCAAAATATAAAAATTATTTTTTTAATTTTATAGGCTATAAACTAAAAAATAAAAATTATTATTTATTGATTAAAATAATAAAAATAAAATATAAATTTTAAAATAATTAAATCGATTCGATTTTGTTAGTTTGTACTAGGGGTGATCATGAGTTTCGGATCGACTCAGAATCTTATAGAACTAAACCGACTAGTTCAGTTCTATAATCGGAATTGATTTATTTAGATCCGATTCTGGTATTAAAAATAAAAAATAGATTTATTTTGGTTTGATTCCAATTCTCTATCTTATAAAATCGAACAGAACAGATGAACCAAACAGATTCTTTGACCCAAAAAAATTTAAATAACAAAAATCAAAATCTACTCTAACCTCCCAATTCGATTGCTCCTTTGCTCTTATTTTTTTACTCTCGTTTCCTTCGCTCATTTGCTCTTATATATTTACTCTCATTTCCTCCAAATCCCAAGGAAATTTTAATCCGTGGACATTACTAGACTGATCGATATACCAATAACCAAGCGCTTTAAAGCAAATATTAAAAGTCAGTATGGAATTTTAATATTGAATATATCTTCTTCAGGAGTGGACGTATTGAAAACCCATGGCTCAATTAGTCTCAGATAGTGTTATTTTGCAAAGGAAGTCCAGTATAAAAGCAGCAGTAGTAGTTTGTGATAAAGAAGATATGGTTAATTGGTTTAATAAAGAACGTGAATACAATAAAATATATTTAATTTTGTTTTATAATTATTTTGAGGAGCTTGCTGGATTTGTGCAATACTTGTATCTGAATTAAGAACATATTAAAGAAAGAAATTGAATAGTGCTAGGGATGGGGGTATTTCACTGTAATAACGTAGGTTTTGTTTTTCTTCCATGGATTTTTGTTTGGGTTTGACTCAAATCTCTTTGTTCATGTAATTTTGAATTATCTCTATTTATGTTTCGTGTAGGTGTAGTTTTCTTTCTTTTGAATTCTCTCTATAATTTAATGATAAAATCTAGAATTAGAGGACTTGTGCTCATATCTCGTAAACTCTTGATTTTGGCGCCTTTTTTCTTTCAATTTTGTGAAAAATCTCATTTGGTTTGGTGATTGTTTTGGATCGAATTGAGGAAGATTTCAATTGGGTTCTTTGAGTTTTTTGAGATTTGGAGTACTGAGTTTGCTTGTTTGCTCTTATTTTTGTATAAAAAAACTTACTTTTTAATTGTAGATACTTGTTATCTATTGTTTGTATTATAAAAATTTTAAAAAAATTTTTATCTGGGTTGTCTTTGTTTTAATCCAAAATTGTACTATTTTGATTCATTGTGTGGTCAATTGGTGACCATTTACCTGTTATCTTTATTTCTCATAGAAGTATTCAGCTTTTGTGGTAGTGAATTTGTAAATCATCTTGATTTAATCTCAAAAAGCCAGATTGTAGAGTCAATATACTCAAAAAACTTGCAAATATTACAGGTTAGGACTATTAGAATTGCATATAACTTTATTTTTATAATAAAAGTTACACAGATTTATATTTGGAGTCGAATTTTGCGACTTTATGTACACAGAATCTAGGATTTACTGTATAAAGTATAAGTTACAGCTACTTTATAGATTTTCCTCAAACATCAATTTCTTATTTGATGTACTCCATGACTGTACATACATGGCATGGGAAATCCTACACTTTTTATGACCGGAGTATTTTGCTTCACTAGTGAAATGGCTGTCGTTACTTTCTTGTTGAAAGTGGTGCTTTTTACCCTTGTTACGGATCTTTTATCAAATTAATTATACTGCTAATCATTGAGACATATAATTAAATAAATATCTCTTTGGTACTCATATAGTTAATAATAATTTTGAATTTTTTAAATATTTCATGCTCATTTGATAATCATGGTACCTTATTTTCGAACTGAAATCGAACCGAACTAAAAAATAAAATATCCTATTAAATATGATAAATTTTAATTTTAAAATTTAAAAATCGAATTTATTTAGAATAAATTTTAGTTCTGAGTAAAACCGAAACTTATTTTAAACACCTCTAATTTAGAACAAACTTAAATTAAAAATCGAACTAAAATTTATCTATTTTATTTTTTTTAAATCAAACTGAATCAATTACCATAGATTCAATTTACATCGATTTGGTTTAAAAGCGTCCACCCTAATTATAACTCCACCATAATTCTATAATAATTGTACTTTTTTATTTTGGAACTTCCACACAAAGGGCTTCAATTTTATAATTTTTTAAATCAACATCTTGCATTTACTTATAATTAATAATATCTTGATCTATTATTAAATTACACGCTATATGCCCCATCCCATCTTATCTCAAGTATAAATACAAGTTAAAATTAATGTTCTCTTAAAATTAGTGTGACTTGTGGAGAGGATTTGAACCTTAAACTATTTTACTTCAATCAACGAGATCTAATCATCTGATTTATCCTCTTGAGGGTACGTATATCAAAGTTTCAAACTACATCATCATCTACTTGTAGTTAACTTTAGTGGACTTTTCAAATTAGATGATGTGAGATTTCAATAATTTATTTTTTCTATATATTTCAGTATTTCAATATCTATATAAATGGTATTGATCGAATTTATCCGTTACCATGATGCCCAATACTATGGGATATATATTGGGATGTCATGACAAGAATTCTCGCTTCATTCTTTCTCATCATAAATGTTGAGTGAGATACCAATGGGCATTTATTAGAATGTAGAAAATGTAAAATCTAATTATTTTCTTTAGAAATATTAAAAAACAAAAGAATCGTTATATACTTTATATAATTGTATAAGACCATGTTCTTAATTTAATATATTATTTGATTATATAATATAGTTTATTCAACGAAATAGTCATTGTTAAATTTCTTGAAATGAAAGTCAGAAATTAAGAGATTTGCTTAATTATCTCATGTTGACTAATAAAAGAGAGATCCACGAGTTAATATATAGGATTAATCACTCTATCTAATAAACAAATCTTTTGAATTGAATGCATAAATTATAATTTTTAAATAAGATTGATAGAATATTCAAACCAGGTTGAACACAGTGTCCTAAGGTGTAAACTTACCCAAAAATTAATTATTTATTATTCCTTTAATACATCAAACTTGGAGTGCCATACTAAACCTCTAATCTCGAGCACGAAAAAGTTTTAACCCCTTATATGCTTATAGGTAATAATTAATTAAATTGCAGAATATATAACATGGAATCATCTCACAAGGGGCATGTAAATGGTATGGGCTGATAATAATAGACGCAACATAACAGAAAAGAAAATAAATTAATTTACAGAGACAGAAGTGAAGAAAGGGAGAATGAAATGTTAGAGAGAATCAGAGATTAAAAGTAAATAAATTTTTTAGAAAAGTATCCATGTGAAAGATGCCACATTGAATATTAGGGAGGAGGCTGAGATATCAGAGAGCTATGGGCTATAAGTTTGGCTGGCTGGCGGGCGGAGTTATTGCCTTTTAGGCGATGGGTTGGTTGTAGTCAGTGTTACTGCTCACTGCAATCTCTGCGCTGGCCTGCATGCCTTGCCTGCCTTTCTTTTATCATTCTTTTTAGATAGAGAAAAAGTGGTATAGAAACCCACCAACAAAGTGAGTTAATGAAGATCCTCTTATTTCTTTTATGTTGCCTCATTTTATGGCATCTTCCCTCTATTTGGACCACGTTGTAATTCTGAAAATGATGGCAACTCCACTCCACTATTCGACAAGCCGATTTAATATTAGGGTTACAATGCTATGTAATGAAGTACTCAATCTGTAACAGCCATTAATTGCTTCAACCATGATACCATGTTAGCTAGCTTCATAAAACTATTGAGTTTGATAAAGTTGTGAGCTAGCTTGCAGTTACCATTTTCACCACTTAATTAATCACATAAAAAAGAAGCTATCGAGTGACCTAATATGAATTACTTCTCCCATATATAACTGACTTGTTAGTGGTTGTTGACAATATATTAATTTTGTGCATATATTGCTGAACAACATCCAAATTAAATAAACTATATAGTAAGCTTCTAATTGGCATATTAACGGGTATAATTTTTCATGATCTATTAATTAGGCTAAATATTAGAAAGAAAAGAGAGTGTGTGAGTGAATGAAAAAAAACAAAAAATAAGTCAAGAAAGTGCCAAAGAGGAGTACTGATGAGTCGTCATTGGAGCAGAGCCATAGATTCGATGTGTCCACATCTAACCTCTGAATCCAAAATACGCTTTCACTTACTCGCAGTCTCCACTCACTCCCTCACTCGTCGCGGGCAGTCGAAGCCTGCCCTCTCTCACTTTTTCTCTCTTTCCAACCCAAACGACAGAACAACAACAACAACAGCCATAACAATTACATTAAATGCTCTCGAGAAAACAATGTTAATTTGTTTTTAGAGCCGCGTTTTTCAGACTCAGTACAATCATGACACCTCACTAATCATGTATATATATATATATATTCAGATATAATACTTAACTACATCTCTCTGTCCTGATCACTTGTCAAAATCCCACGTCTAAACAACAATTTGTGGTTGTATCTACTGATGATAAACAGAAATGTCTTATTCATGGCAGTTACACTCCACAATCTCGACTTTTTCTGTTATACTTCTTTCGCAGCTTTGATGTTGCTCTAGCTTGCTATGATCTCTAAATATTTTCCAACTTTCCCTTTTCAAGATCGTTGGCAATTCAAGTCCAAAACTCAAAACTCTGTTTGTTTTAGCAAAAATAAAAAGATAAACTATAAACAAAACCAAGCAGGTTCAAGAGTAATGGTTCTTGCTTAAGTTTTTTCGGCAAGCAAAGTCTTTTTTGGACCCTTTTGAGATGGGCGACAACAAAGGAGATACAGCCAAGAAGCAACCACAACAGCAACCTCAACAACAACAATCACAGCAGCAACTTTCGTCTTCTCCTAAAAATCCACTCGAGGAATCAACTGAGAAAATCCAACACCATCACCAACAATCACCGGCGGTTGTGGTCACCGGAACTCCTTTCATCTCTGCTCCTGTATATGTCCCGATTGGTGCAACTTCCTCTCCTTATGAGCAACAATTTGAACCTGTAAATCCCAAGCGACAACGATACAATAGTAGCCAATGGAAGCTTTTACCATCCCAATCTCAACAAAAACAAACCCAAATAGCTATATTAACCAGCGAATCAAGCCCATCACCAACCACAAACCCCACCAACCCACTAAGCCAAGCGCACCCAACAGCAGCTTCTTCATCAGACACGGCCTCATCTCCTCGACACTCTCCTATTCCTTCGCTCTCTGCAGCTTCTGGGCACGAGACAAACAAGCCAGAAGGGGAGCAATTTCATCCCCAGTTCAGAAAAGGAAAATATGTGAGTCCGGTTTGGAAACCAAACGAAATGTTGTGGCTAGCTAGGGCTTGGAGGACTCAGTACCAAGGTGGATCCAACGAGATCGCTGCCCAATCAACAAGAGCAAAAACTAGGGCTGATAAAGATAGAGAAGTTGCAGAGTTCTTGCAAAGACATGGAGTCAATAGAGATGCTAAAACCGCTGGGACTAAGTGGGATAACATGTTGGGTGAATTTAGGAAGGTGTATGAGTGGGAGAGAGGAGGGGAGAGAGAACAAGTTGGGAAGAGTTATTTCAGACTTTCTCCGTATGAGAGGAAGTTACACAGATTGCCAGCTTCTTTTGATGAAGAGGTCTTTGAAGAGTTGTCTCAGTTTATGGGGTCACGTATGAGAACATCTCAGAGCAAAGGAGCTTCTGTCATAGTTTCTGGTGATGATAGTAGAACAGTTCATACTAGTACCAGAGCTCTTCCTCCTCCCCTCAAAGAAGATGATCTCCCTGTGTCAGGTACAATCTAAATAATGAAAGTTCAATTTTTTAGTTCTCGTTCCCCCTAAATGAATTGGTACTTTCAATTGTTGTAGCGAGGCCAAAGCAACTGGTAATGACAAGTGGTGGTGAAGCTTTCTTTCACGGTGGTAGAGGGAGTTTGTTAGGGTTTGAGTCTTCAATAGATGTGGGTGTTCCTTTATCTTCTTCATCTTCCAAGGAACTCCGAAGAATTGGCAAAATAAGAATGACATGGGAAGAATCAGTGAGTTTGTGGGCAGAAGAAGGAGAGAACCACAGAGGTAGAATAAGGCTTCAAGGATCAAGCTTTTTGAATGCTGACGAGCTTACTTTCTTTGATGACGCAATGGTTGCTTGCAACATGGAAGCCTTTGAAGATGGCACTCTTAGAGGTTTTTCTGTAGATAGATTCGCTCCTGGACAGCAAGTCAAAGTTTTTGGCAGAAGAAAATCTCCCTCATCTTCTGGTACAAATATATATGTTCGTTAATATTCCTTTTTTAAACAATATAGGAATTCACATCTTACTCTCTTCTTTCTATCTCCCTCTCTCTCTTGTTGACAGGATTTATTGAAAGAGTTCAATTTCCATTTGCAGAACCCTCAATAAGATGTAAGTCGTTAAATTTTTTACAACAACAGTTTAACACTATTATGATCCTCCTATCTATTTTGCTTAAATGTTTAAAAATGTCTATTTCGGCCATCTTTATAACGCATATAGTGGGCCAGTTCAAGAGAGATGTATGTTCTTATGATTTGTGTTGGTGCAGCAATTCCTCCATGGGAGTATCAAGACCCAACTGATTACTACGTGGGATGTCTGCGTGTCCCACCGACAACCCTACCAAGTTTGTTTGAGCTTTCATGGCATTTACAAGAGCCACCACCGGAGGAATTACGCTTCCCACTTAGAAAAGATGTTTACAGAGACTTACCACAAGGCAAAGAACTTTTTTTCACCACTTCAACTGAACTGTTAGATTGTAGAGCTGTTACCTATGATATTTTAAGCCCGATTATTAGGAATAACCCTAATCTTAGTCTTTCCACTGCCACAAGTAGAGACTCTTTCATTGGCCTTTGGGATGATTGCATTAATAGGGTTGTGTCCAAATTCTGTTCTGTTGAAATGGTCATTGTACGAAAACCTTCTTCATTATCACCTGAGCTGCTGCTGGGTCAATGGCCAAATGTGACTGGTTTTGTTAGAAATCTTTGTTTGTGGAGAGGAGAAGAGACTGATCAATTGAAAGAAGGTCAACTTGACCCCTCATCTTCAATAGTGGAGAAGTTATTATGGACTTATATGGATCTTCCATACTTGTTTGGCTACTATGCAGTTGGCTACATTGTAACCTTCTGTGCTTTGAGCCGATCACAAGACCGCGTTGTTAGAACAGATTTATATTCGCTAGACTTATCTTCACCAGTTGAGAGACTAAAAGCCCTAATCCCATGTTATAGAATAGCAGGGCTTTTGCCATTGCTAGCTGACCGCTGTTTCCACAGTATTAACAATGGAGGCAGTTACAAGCATAATCCTTTCAGTGATTTTGAAAGAATCGATTTGGGTAATGGAAATATCGTCGAAATGACGCCAAACACCGTCACTAGATTCTTCTCGAGCAAGAAAAAATGGGTAGCAGTGAAAGAAATATACGATTTCTTAGACCACAGAATTCCACATGCTGAGTCAATATACCAATCGTCAGATAAAGATTTGGCGTTGGTCTTCAAGCCAAGAGGGTGCAAATTTAAGCCCGCAAATTGTGAACAACTAGTAGAAGCACTCAAGTACGTGACCAAATCTTTAGTAGCATTACATGACCTATCTTTCATGCACAGAAACCTGAGTTGGGACAAAGTGATGAGAAGAAGCGACAGAGAGAACGAGTGGTTCGTCTGTGGGTTCGATGAGGCGATGGGTGCACCACAGATCTACCCACACGGGGTGGTGGGAGTGGAGGCGCGTGGGAAGCACGCTCCGGAAATGGGAAGAGGATTGCATGGGGTGAAGGTTGACGTTTGGGGCGTGGGCCACTTGGTGAAGACCTGTGGGCTGACCAATGTGCCCAAAATGCTTACAGAGTTGCAAAACAAGTGTCTGGACCAGAACCCAGAGCAGAGACCAACTGCCGCCGACTGCTATCACCACCTGCTTCAGGTGCAGTCATCTCTGTCAGCCACCTCTACTGCTCCCTATTGAAGTGACTGATAGATATAGATTGATATATAGATTTAAGAAATACAACGTTAATTGTTTGTGTTAATTAAATATGTCTATATATCTATATCATCCTGATCTGCATTGAAGTAATTATAGATTAGCGTCGCACTGCATCGTCACATGTTTTCTGGTTATTAATGTGAATCGGATTCGGAGGTTTAGGGTTTTAGGGGTTTTATCAGGTGACGGTGGTAACGTGCAGTTTTGATTCCTTAAAATTTTTAATGAGGATTTGCTGCTCTATGTGTTGTGATTTCAAAAGCCATGTATGCTCTGATCAGATTCTGGAGGTGAACAAATGGCGGCTGCTGTTAAAGGGCGGCTTCTTGGATTGCAACAAGTTAGTCTCAATCTATCAAATCCAATCAAATAAACAAAGCAAAGCAATTGATTTTATTTTAACGGAAAACTGATTATTTATTTTGTGGTTTTTGGATTTGGTAAATCTCAAAATATGCATAATACAAACGCGTGTTTGCTTGTCCAAGCCCGCTAACGAGTTTATGACCGTAAATTAAAA
>JAXCLQ010000015.1:10874016-10885741 GCA_035584115.1 Cedrela odorata
TTGTGTTGAATTATGATAATGACTTGTTTTTGTTTATTTTTATTTATTTTTTATTATTGATATATTTTTATAAATAACTAATTTGTTTAAATTTATTAAGTATAAATTTATTTAGATTAAGTTATTAAGTATAAATTGTGTACCAGCATCAATTTCGACTGTGAGAAAGTTGAGCATGACATATAGCATGGCGGACATTGTCGCATTATCCCATCGCTATTGAGGGATGATGGTACGATCGTTCTGTACAGTATATATTGCTGCACGTTCATTTATTGTTGTGTTAATTAATTAATGTGCTCATTTATTTTGCTTTTTTTCTTTAATTTAAATCGTTCTTCATTCATAATTATTTCGAAAGGCGAGAGAGAAAGAACTTAAATGCACGCATGCTATATATTGTTTAAACAATTATGAGTCTATGATAGATTGTTATAATTAATAGAACAATGAGATCAAAACATCTTTAAACGAATCCGATCCCTTAAATCAATCTATGAATATGTGCAGTCGAAAAGTGCTTAATATGTGGTACCACCAATATTATTGTTTATGGGTGATTATAAAAGTTTTCCACTGAATTTCTCTAACATCTAACAATTCAATGTTTTATATTTTCAATGAAAGTTTATCATAAAATGTAAAGTCCTTTTTATACTATATTATATATCTGAGCATTTCTACCTATTTATAATTTTCTATGGGATAGGAATATCATTAAATTTTTGCTTTCTTATTTGTACATAAAAATTCTGGACAGAAAGATTGCGAATTTTTCCGAAACTTGGATCAGCCAATAATTCCATGTTCGCCGCAGATTGGTCTTGCCTCTGTATATGCTTACAATCGCAGAACTTGCTCCAAAATAAAAACAAAGAAGGACAGATACTGTATGCATTCACTTTTCTCTGCGGCTTATTTGAATACCCCTTGCTTTAATTCTTGAAGGCACCAACAACCATTGCCAAAAGCCATTATTTCTTATCTCAACCTAACACTTGCATCTTTTTCCTGCTTGGCTGTTTGAGTGATGTGTATAATGTTCCAACCAGAGAAGTAAATTATGGTAAATGTTGTACTGATGTTTAGTCAAGAGAGGTAATTTTAATTCAGCTTTATTTTAAAGCAACTGTATAGTCTTTTGCAACGAATAATAAAAGAAAAAGCAGTAATGGTTTCAACTTTATGAGGACATGGCTTCCAACTAAAACTGTCCTTAACTAGCTACCTATCCCGATAAAACCAACTAGCTTTTTTAATTGGCTGAAATGAGCTCAAGCAATTGTCAATAGCCGAAACACATGAATTAATTAATAGATGCTTATGAGCATAACAACTAGTTGTTAATGAACTAAGTCATTATGAGAAGTGTTTTATAATACAAGTACCCAAATATTGATCATTCAATACTTATATACGACTTAAAAATTGAGAAATACAAGATGCAGTGGCTTATTGCGAAGCCAGCTGCTATTGGGACATGCATTAGAAGGGTTCAAATTTCAGAGAGTAGTACAAAATCTACCCATCTATTCATCAACAACCACACCTTGTGGGTACAATTATAAGATAACAGAACTCAAAGCTACTGAACAGACAACAAAATTTATGAACGTAAATTTATTGTTCTACCAGTGTGAACATAGTGTTAGTTTTATTGTTTTCTCAACATCAAAAGATTAAACAAACATGTCATTTGACTTAAATTGGATAATCAATCGCAAATTAACACAATCATGATTTTTTAAAACATTACAATTACTTTTAGGGAAAGTATATTAAATTTAGGCTTCTTATTATTATAGTTTTTCCAAATTTCCCCTGGTACACTCATTAAATATAATATATTGAAATTTTAATAAGTGTTGGTCCCCCGATTGATACAACACAAATATTGTTAAACAAAGGTGCAAAAAAAAAAAAAAATCTATAACATTTTATGTATGTCTCATTTTAATTCTTAAAACAAAATTTCGTCCATTAAATTAACGAAATAAGAGTAATTTAGTATTTTTATAGACCTAATAGACACCCAATATTTATTTAAAGTATATATATTAAAATGATGGTGTTTTACGCGGCCTCCATACAAGATCAAACTTAGTCATTTTAATAGTCTCAATTAACTTAACTTTACAACACTAAGCTAGTAGTAATCCCACAGTCCAAGAATTAATATTTGAAAATGATTTCTTAAGACATAAAATAAACATTAATTCTATTTTGTGACTTCAATTTTGATATAAAAATTTATCAATTATTAATAAGTTCAATTAAAAATTATTTTTAATTGTTTATTTTTGCAATATAAAATTTTTCTAGAGACATACGATGTAATTGGTCGTTTCACTAAATTAGTTTAGCAATATAAAAGTATGTTTTTTTTAATTTAATGCAATATAATTTATGAAAGGAGAATGAAATTTTTTTTATCAAATGATTAATATAAAATTGACCAAAATATTAGGGATTGACGTGAGATAAATAATAAAATGTGAATGAACATTTTGAAATAGAGTTAAACTAGGCGATTAAAGTGTTATTTTCTAAAACATTGTACCCTAAAGTGAAATTCCCCCATTTCTCCTACTCTACTTTTGCGCCCAATTTAATAACTAAATAAACAAAGCCCACCGACCAGCAGTACAAAAATAAGATTTTTATTGTGGGAGTTATCATCTCCACCATCCCCCCATTGAGATTGATTAATGATAAGATTTTTCCAGCATGTGCTAATGATTAGATATGGGAGTTATCATCGCCAATTGGGGTTGACACTGATCATGAGTATTGCAATCCAACAATGGGTAGTGGGCCAAAGCTTATGGAGAAAATCAAGTGCTAGGGTGGAAGGTATTGGTGACTGGATTTTATGTGGATCCTTTAATTGATCGCCAGAGCCGGTGAAGATGATGAAGCAAAAAGGCGTTGAAGGGGAGAGTAATTTTATTGAAGGTGGGCGTCATGGCTTAGATCTCTTAGACCGCTCCAAGGCTAAGGCCTTTGAATCTTATCTTAAAAGATTTCGTTTTGTCCACAATATTGGCTGCCTAATGGTTGTGACTAATGAGTGAGTCAGTGACAGGGCGAAGGCTTTGATGTTTGCTTTGAATTTTTACAGAAACAGCCAATGTAGTACTATTGTCAATTAATGATTTTTTTTATTAATGTAGGCATTTGTACTCGTTTGGCTGTATGTGTATGGATTGTAATTGATATTTATTAATAATAATAGGCGTTCGATTGCGGACTTACCGTTCCTCTCGAAATTATTTGGCGTTAGGAGAGAACAATTCAAGTTTTTTATGATATTAAAAAACGCACCACACACAGTTTGTAGAACTCTTTTCGAATCCAATTGATATTAGGAGAATACAATTTAAGTCTTTTATGATATTCAACGTTGCACTCTGCAAGGCATGTGAGACTCAAAAAAAAAAAAAAAATCAATTGCTATTGAAAGAATACAATTTAAGTTTTTTTTTTTTTTTTTTTTATGACATTTGACATCGTACCCATAAAGATCGCAGAACTTCACAGAAGAGTAACACTCGTTGCTAAGTAGTGGCATTGTAAAACCCATTCCCCCACAATGACACTTGTGCGACTCAAATTCATGACTTATTGACTCTAATACCATATATTGATGCCATATATTGGATCACATGCTATTATTTAGAGAAGATAACGAATTGAGTTTATGATAGATATCTCTAAACACGCATCCGTTAAAAAAATTTAATACTAAATTTATATTAAATTCGTAACGAGTTTAACATTTTATTACCAAATCTTCTTAGACGAATACTTAATATTTATCAAATTTATGCGAATATTTACATAATTTAATCGGTTTTTAGTGAGATTTTCAATATTTAAATTATAAATTTTTTTTATTAATTTAAAATAAAATACATAACTTACATAAATTATCAAACACATACAACAAAGAATAAATTTGATAACAACAGATCCATAAAATATATATATATATAATTATTTTACAAATTCATACATAATTAATTTTATTTTAATGTTTTGACTCACATTTTTTTATATTAATAATAATTATGTAAATTTAAAAATAAAATAAAAAATATTTTTTAAAAAATAAGCTTTATACTCTATTAATCATTGACAATTCTATACATGTAATTTTTTTAATAAGGATAATTAATGTTATTTTGTGATATCAATATATGTATTAATTTTACACGTTACTCATAATAAAAAAAATTAACAAATTTAGTATTATTATAAAATTAATAAATATTTAATTATTAATAAACAAATATTAAATATGTAAACTTAACAAAAAATTTGAATATAATTAACAATAAGTATTTGGGTTATATCTTTTACATAAGAGATTTAAAACCTTTTATTATAACATCAAAAGGAAGTTTTTTTTTTATTTATTTTAATATTAACATTAAAATAATATTATTTTAATACTTTTAAAATAAAAAATTATACATCTGTATTATCTATTTGTACTTGTAGTTGAAAACTTCTTACAAATTTTAATTTATTTTTTAAAATTTATACAAATCTTATTAAAAGGCATATTAAATCCGTCCGAGAGTTAGGTCGTAGCGTAGTCTTTCTATTAATTCTCCCAAAATTAATTGGTGTCAGAATACTATAATTCAAAATCTTTTACGGCATTTAACATTGCAGGACTGTAAAACTGAAAGAAAAAAAAAACACAACAGTCCTTAGCAGACTTTCTGGAACTCCGACAATATGTATTTGTGAACCTGGTGTTTTTGTATATATGTGATTACTATTACTGCATATATTTATCTCATTCGTAAATGCAGTGCCGGTCAACTGCATTTTTCTATATAAAATATTAGTGCAAGTTTTCAAACCTGACCTAATCTGATTTCCAAAGCGACCACTCATTTTACAATACTAGGACAACAGACTCAAATTATGAGAATAAATATAGGCTAACACAAGACAAGAAATCCGGAAAGAAAAGAAAGCCACTTGAGGAATTGATCATCGTCCACCAAGTTCCTAAGTCAATCACACAATGTCACATGAAACTGCTGGTTTATCTCATTCAATCATTGATCCCTACGAATACCTTCAGATTGTCCGCAACGCCGACGGCACCATCACTCGCGACCCCAACCTATTTTCAAGTACTTCCACACCTGATCCAGATCACCATTTAGTTGTTTCCAAAGATGTTTCCGTCAACCCATCAAAAAACACCTGGTTCCGAATATTCATGCCCCGTCAACTACTTGATTCTTCCTCTACCACCAAACTTCCTCTCATAGTTCATTTCCATGGGGGAGGGTTTGTTTTTTATAGCGCAGCCACGAGTATTTCCCATGATTTTTGCTCAACTATTGCAGTTGAACTTCCTGCTGTCATTGTATCAGTTGATTACCGGCTTGCCCCCGATCATCGTCTCCCAGCGGCTTATGATGATGCCATGGAAGTCTTGCACTGGATCAAGACAGCCCAAGAAGACTGGTTACAAAAATACGTTGACTTCTCGTCCTGTTTTTTGATGGGCTCTAGTGCTGGTGGCAACATTGCTTACCACGCAGGATTACGTGTAACTGCAGAAGTTGACAATTTGTTGCCATTGAAGATCAGAGGGCTGATATTGCACCAACCTTACTTTGGTGGGGTCAAGAGAACCGGATCAGAATTGAGGTTACTAAATGACCCTGTTTTACCAGCAAGTGTTAATGATTTGCTATGGGAGTTATCGTTACCGATTGGAGCTGACCGAGATCATCAGTATTCCAATCCAACGGTGGGTGATGGGACAAAGCAAATGGAGCAAATTAAACGGTTTGGATGGAAGCTGATGGTAAGTGGGTGTGATGGGGACCCACTGATTGACCGTCAGATTGAGCTGGTGAAGATGATGAAGGAAAAGGGTTTGCAAGTGGAGAGCCATTTCGATGAAGGAGGCCACCATGCCGTAGAGACTAGGAATCCTGCCTGGCTTGAAATCCTGCAAGTTTACATTAAAATTTTCGTTTCATCTTCCGCAGCGTGAGTGATAGTGTGGTGTGTTCCTCCAGGCTGCAGACTTTGTGATCGTGATGTTTTCTTTGTTTTATGATAATTTACTAATAATAAAACGTCGATCAATCCATCAAAAAATATTGCTGTCTTTGTCAATTCTAAAGTTGATTGTCTGGCAAAACTTGAGACTTTCTTCTTGTTATATTTTTACTGCAAGGGGCAGCAAGAAATTGCATAAGATGCATTCGGATTTAATTTCCCCACTCTCTTCTACATCTCTTCCTCCTGTTAATAAAGTTTCAGCACTTATAAACCAAATCAATGAATTACTCAGATTAATATATCAAGAGGAACGGAAAGTAGAAGATGTCTATCAGCTGTTGAGACATAATCACAATTTGATATAATGGTGGGCATTAAGATCAAAGTTGGAGTTCTCTGTTTTGTTGTGAACTTATGATATACGGCTGGAATTGATATTAAAGTTCAATTTGGCTACTAATTGTGACAATATTTTTGTAATGGGGTATAGTGGCAATGATCTAGATTCTAGATCTGTACTAAAAAAATAAATAAAGTACAAGCTTTTTGACATTTGAATATTCACCTACTCTTGTGCCCAATATAAATGACAAAATAAATATTTAGAAATGAAAATAAAAGCTAACAACATTTGGGCATTGACAATCGACCATCCGTATGTGAAATTTTTAAGTTGATTTGCAGCTGCAACCTAGAGCTAACATGTCAAACGAAACTGCCCCATCACTTGCAAATATTGACCCTGCCAATACCTTATGATCATCCCCAACCCCGACGGCACCATCACTGGTGACTACAGCCTTTTCCTAAGCACCGTCGCCACTCCTGATCCTCTTTCACATGGGCTGAACTGAATTATTAAATGTTTGGACAAAGAGTATTACTTTAATTTAATTCAACGCCTGGTTTCCACCGACAACTTACCGATTTGATTGGACAGCGTTGGGCGAATTAAATAATGGGACAAGATTAGGTCCGTAAATTTAGCAAAATGACAAGGGTAGATGCTGGAAAGAAAATTTATTGTTCAGTTACATATGTACCCTTCATTGTTTTATAATTACCAAACTCCACCAATTTTAAAAAATAACTAAATACCCCTCAACTATCCTTTTTTACCATCTTGCCCCTCCAATCCGACTAAATTTATTTTTTCAAACTATTATGAAAATTAATTAAATACCCCAAAACTAATCATTTTTAAACATCCTGCCCCCAAACTACATTTATTGACAAAACATGCAAATGTCGTAAGAGAGAGCGAGTGATTTTCTTTTTGTTCTTTCCATGGTGGGTCCTAATTTAAGTACGGACGGTTGTTCTTAATCCGTTATGGTTTGGTGATTAAAGCAAGATTTGAGTTTGGATTATGGAATATAATATGAAAATGTGATAGCGACTTTGTGATTAAGGACAAGAATAATGTGATAATAATATGAGGTGTATGAAAAGGCCAATATGTTTAGGCTTTGATTATGACTTTGGTCAGACTAATTTAGGGATATTTTGATTGAATGTTAATGTTTTATACAACATTGAAAATAATAGAGGTGTCAATTTGGTTATGTTTTGCTTTGATTGTCATTTAATCCTTCTAAGTTTTAATTAATTTTAGTGAATTGATTCCAAATTTGATTGGTTTTTAGTGTTATACAATTAATTATGATCAAACAATTAGCACCTAAAATGCGACATATTGTCTCTATTTCTCTTTCTCTAACTTTTATTATGTATTTATAACAAAGGAAAAGAAAATCAACAATAAAATAAGAACAAAAGAAAAATCGAATAATATCAAAAGAAGAACATAATTAATTAAACTAGTTTGCGGGAGTGTGTTGATTCGACTAGTAAAATTTCTTAGAGTGATACAAGAGTTTAAACTTCGCTCACACAAATAATCGTATTTAGTTTAATATTAAAAAACTAAATTATTAAAACTTTAAACATAGTCGCTTTAGAGTTTTGCTTATACATTTAATTTTAAATATGACTAGGCGTGTAAAAAAAAAAATGGAGGTTGTGATTATTATAATTTGAATTTTAGTAATAAATAAATAAATAAATATATATATATATATATATATATAAAAGAAGTGGAAGAAAATGGGTTTTTAACTACTAGCTTGAATATCTTTGTCAAAGGATTAATTGTATGACATGGACCCTGCACCAGTATTTAAATGAAGTAATTTTATCACCACTAAAAATAAAATTATATATATATATATATATTTTGTATTTTTCAATAGACTACAAATATAGACATGAATTGGATAAGAGAGATACAGTTGGAAACAAAAGATGGAAAACGACATCACTTTTGTCCTTGCCAACAAACATTTTCAATTAATTAATTTTTTTATAATGACCTCTCATGCCCCTTCACCTTCAATGTAGCTGTTGGCTTGGATGAGTGGTTCTTCTTCTTCTTCTTCTTCTTCATTATTTCCTCCTTGTCATTAAAAATGTTATTATCACAAAAATAAATAATAAGTTAGGGTTTTATTATCCTTTCAATTTTGCTTGGACTTGTACATCTCACCCAACCCTACCCTACTTTTAAGAGATTGTCTTCTGGATGCCTTTCTTATTTGAGACCCTTTGATTTTGACCTATTTTAATATCAACATAAAAATATATATATATATATATATATGTATATTTTTTAATAAAGAACCCAAGTTAAAATTTTAATTTTAATGATCAAAATATAAAAAAATTACTTCAAAAAAAGTTAAAATATCATATATTATTTTTTTATAATTCAATTCATTCTCTAATAATTTCGATACTAGTGAGATTTGAATTTTAAAATTTTTATATTTAGCACTGACAAAATTTTAATTATAAAAAATAAAAAAATTACTTGAATTATTTTAATTCATAGGTTAAAAATAATTATTTTTAATATTGATGAATTTTGATATTGTAAAATAATAAATAAAATATTAAATTTTATAGTTACATTCGTGCGTGTGTGTATTATTACTAATATATAATTGTTATCACGAAAAATGTTATATTTATAATATAAACGTAAAATTTTTAACATAATGTCTATATATTGTAGCATTCATAATAAATTTTATTTTAAATTTACGTTTTAATATTACAAATTTTACATTTTTTTTAATTATTTTAAAAAATATTTATATTTGGGATATTTTTATAAGACAATAATGATGTAACCATGGGACTACGGTGATGAAAAACAACAGACAATGAAAACCCATAAATTACGGTGACTTGAAAATTGTCAGTATTTTGAAAAACAAAAACCGTGCGAAGAAGATTACACGCCTTTTATATTTAGAATGATCTCATAAGAGGACAAGACCTTACAATTATGATAAAGAAACAATGAATTATAATGTTTGATGAGGGTGGAAAATTTATTAATTATAAAGTGGTATTAAATAATTGTGGTGGATATCCATCCACCGGCATTGGCCCGATAAGATTGGTTCACAATGAACACTCCTTGTACAGGATTACCAAGACGAGAGCTTGAAAGAAAGAAAACAAAAGCTAAAAACAGTAGTTTAAGCATATATTGTTCATCGTCCATAAATTTCAAGTTCATCACATATGTCAGACGAAACTGCCCCATCGCATTCAACAATTGATCCCTACAAACGCCTTCAGATTGTTCCCAATGCCGACGGCACGATCACTCGAGACAACAGCAATTTTCCAAGCACTGTAGCCACACCAGATCCAGATGATCACCACACTCTAGTTCTCTCCAAAGATGTTCCTGTCAACCAATTAAACAATACATGGGTCCGTATATTCCTTCCCCGTCAAGCTCTTGATTCTTCCGTTTCCCCCAAGCTTCCTCTCATAGTTCATTTCCACGGTGGAGGATTCATTATCTTCAGCACAGCCACAAAAATGTTCCATGATTTTTGCGCAAACATTGCAGCCAAACTTCCTGCTGTGATTCTATCAGTTGAGTACAGGCTTGCCCCCGAGCATCGTCTCCCAGCTGCTTACGATGATGCTATGGAAGTCTTGCACTGGATCAAGACAACACACGAAGGATGGTTACAGAAATATGTCGACTTTTCTCGCTGTTTTTTAATGGGCGATAGCTCAGGTGGGAACATAGCTTACCACGCAGGATTGCGAGCGGCTACACAGGTTGAAAATCTGTTGCCGTTGAAGATCAGAGGGCTGATATTGAATTATCCATTCTTTGGCGGGGAGAAGAGGACCGAATCTGAATTAAGGTCGGAAAATGATCCGTTTTTCCCCTTATGCGTTAGTGATTTGATGTGGAAGTTATCATTACCACTCGGGGTTGACCGTGATCATGAGTATTGCAATCCAACGGTGGGAGATAGCTCAAAGCTCTTAGACAGAATAAAGTTGCTAGAATGGAAGGTATTGGTGATTGGAGGTAAGGGGGACCTACTTTTTGACCGTCAGATTATCCTGTTGAAGATGATTGAGCAAAAGGGCGTGAAAGTGGCGAGTCATTTTGGCGAAGCAGGCCACGGTAAAGCCGGGGATCCAGCCGAATATATCGCTGTTGAAGCTGTCATAAAAAGTTTCGTATTGTCAGAGTGAGTTATGACGCGTCATGTGTCATGTGTTTTCGCTTTGTCATTACTCAATCTCAACTATGAGGCTTTAATGGGCCGGTTTTGGCCCAAATAAGATAAATTTAAACTCTGTAATCTTTGAGAATCAGTCCAGTTTAATGCTTACATTAATAAAGTGTGAGATTAAGTGTGGATTTAACCAGCGTCTGGGTGAGTGGTAAGTAACGAAGACTATTCTCAAATCTAAAGTGACAAAAGGGGAAGGGAACGAGTTTCAATCCTTCAATTCAACAATATTATGTTAGTTTAATTTTCTTTATTAATAAATTAGATGTGGGATAAAATTTAGTTCAATTTAAATACAAAAATATGAGTTGTTACCATAATTGGATATTTTTATTTTCTTTATTAATAAATTCAATGTGGGGTCAAATTTAGTCCAATTTAAATATAAACATTATTCGCCCTTGAATTTTCTTGAGTTTTTAATGGTTTTAGGTGGGTTCCCTATCGACTGAAAAATGAATAAAAATATATAATTAATTTTAATTTGAACTCTAATTTTTGAGAGCTCAACATGTTCTCGAGACCACCTCTATAGATCTCGATAAAATATTGGTACACCAAAATAGAAATTGTATGGATTTCCATCGATTTTGTTAGACTTAAAAGTAATATTTGCAAATTTGAAAATAATCAATAAAAGAACTTTTTATTTTAATTATAAAAAAAAAGTGAGAAAATACTTAAACAAGAAATTATAATTTCTTTTCTAAAACTAAGAATCATGATTATACCCTACTCAAATTTTAAGTAACCTAGAATGTATAAAGTTAGTATTAAATTTTCATTGATTTTGCTTGTTATGAAATTGCAATAACTTCTGAAATAAGGATAGCATAATGCTATATCGTATGCACTTACACTTTATTTCACTCTTTCATTGTAATCTTTAATACTTTCATTATAATTTTTAACTCTTCGTTTGGTCATTTTTAACTCTTCAGAATTTTTCTGTTATAATATTTAACTATTGAAAAACGCACGTTTATAAATAAATATGTACTTTGAATCGTGTTCAAGCTCGTACAAATGTATAATATAATATACGTGCCAGTTTTTGACTCTTCAAT
>JAXCLQ010000015.1:10885841-10938393 GCA_035584115.1 Cedrela odorata
AATGCTCCATCAGAATTTCAGCATAGAATGGATGAAGTCTACAAGCCCATATCAGAATTCTGCTTGGTATACATTGACGATGCTCTAATCTTTAGTACCAATGCAGAAAATCATGCTAAGCATCTTTAACAGTTCAAGGAACTGACATTCAAGCATGGTTTGGCATTATTCGAGGCCAAAATGAAGATTGGACTCGAGGAGATTGATTTTTTGGGGTTGCACATTAAAGATGGCCATATCATTCCTCAGCCACACATTGCTGAAAAAATATCTCAATTTCCTGATGAGTTGTCAAGTAGAAAACAAATACAACAATTCTTGGGAATCATTAATTATGCTGCAGACCACATCCAGAATCTTACAAAACTGACGTATAAGATATCAAGACATTTAAAGAAGCAAGCTTTATCTTGGTCGGCAGAAGCTACAGAAGCAGTAAAGTAATTAAAGGAGATGTGTTGTTTTCTTCCTCCTTTAAAGATTCCTGACACAGGACAGCTTATATTGCAGATTGATGCAAGTGATAATTATTGGGGTGCAATACTCATTGACAATAAAGATGGCTACAGAAGAATTTGTGGCTATAAATCTGGTCAGTTCTTAGAAGCTCAGCAGTACTACCCATCTTCTAAGAAAGAGATTCTAGCCGTGGTTAAAGGAATAAAAAAGTTTCAGTTCTTTCTTTCTCTCGATTCATTTATAGTTGAAACAAATAACAAATATCTTCATGGTTTGTTGAAGAGAAAAGAAGGAGAAATTCCTGATCCTCAGCTACCAAGGTGGTCAGAATTCTTGTCTAGATTTCAATTCAGTATTGTGCACATAAAAGGAGAATCCAACACGGTTGCAGATTTTCTCTCCAGACCAATCTCTCCAGAATCTTACAAAACTGACGTATAAGATATCAAGACATTTAAAGAAGCAAACTTTATCTTGGTCGGCAGAAGCTACAGAAGCAGTAAAGTAATTAAAGGAGATGTGTTGTTTTCTTCCTCCTTTAAAGATTCCTGACACAGGACAGCTTATATTGCAGATTGATGCAAGTGATAATTATTGGGGTGCAATACTCATTGACAATAAAGATGGCTACAGAAGAATTTGTGGCTATAAATCTGGTCAGTTCTTAGAAGCTCAGCAGTACTACCCATCTTCTAAGAAAGAGATTCTAGCCGTGGTTAAAGGAATAAAAAAGTTTCAGTTCTTTCTTTCTCTCGATTCATTTATAGTTGAAACAAATAACAAATATCTTCATGGTTTGTTGAAGAGAAAAGAAGGAGAAATTCCTGATCCTCAGCTACCAAGGTGGTCAGAATTCTTGTCTAGATTTCAATTCAGTATTGTGCACATAAAAGGAGAATCCAACACGGTTGCAGATTTTCTCTCCAGACCAATCTCAGCAGTTATCATGGCTTCAAGCTCCAGAACGCTTCCTGTAAACAGATGGTTTAAGGAAGAAGAAAATTCTTACGAATATGACACCAGAGAACTCTGTAAAGGTCTACCAACAGAGCTTAAGCAGAAGATATTCGAGCTAATTACAGATTTTCGTACTTATCCAGAATATCATAATCTGGTAACTAGTAGATTATGGAGGCTTATGGCAATGATCGAATACAGAACAACATCTGAAGAAAGTTGCTATGAGATGTTTGATCCTCAGCCTGACATTCATCAGATGCATGAAACAGTCGTTCAAGTTCATAAATTCTTTCATCATGTTATCGATGAAGAAACCAACTGGGGACATTATGTGATATGTGCAGGAAACCCTACGGCCTACTATATATACTGGTTATGGATTATCCTGTATCCTGCTGCCATATTATTCGAACCACATATCATCTATCGAAGCAGAAGATATGCAAAAGGAAAATGGTTTGATAGGCTCTTCGGTCCTTTATTCGAAGATATCTTTACGTTAAGGCTGCATGAAAGTTTTCAAATTACCCACAACACCATTGTCATAGTTCAGCTAAAAGACATCTGGGGAAGAGACAATGATGTGAATTCAATGTGGGGAGGTTGTTTACAAGCAAGACTGGCTTTATCAGAAGTCTATGAACAGCTAGCAAGCTATGATACTCACAGTCCGTTACCTCCATGTGTGAAAACTACTCCAGATCTTTATTACAAAGAGCAAATCAGGTTTGGACAAATACATGGTGATGATGAGTAGGAAATGGAAATGAGAAGTCTCTATCATGAGTGGTTGCGAAAGCAAGGACGAGAAGACAAAATTACCCCACCAGCATCACCACCATGGATTGAAGATGAATGGCCTAACCCACAGGAACCTATGATGATAGAATTGCCAGCCTGGCCAATGACAAATGTTGAACCACTACAGCAGATCAATCCAGAAGATCAAGATCTGGATCTTGATGATCTGGATCAACAGTGGGATGAAATAAAAGCCAGCCGTTGGAATAAAACTGACAAGGATACAGATTAAAGTGGAAGACATAGTGGACCCAGCGGAAGCAATGGTGAATGAGACTATTGATGTAACATAAAGTATTGTATAGTAAAGTGTGTTGTCTTATAGTATGAATTATATAAGATAAGGATGATGAGTCATCTAGGAGTGATGTGACATAAAGTATTGTAATAATGTATGTGTGAGGTGTAAAATAAGATAAGGATAAGTATGAGTGTATTGGAATGGTGAATCACCATTCTAGAGTATTTCTTGTGTGCCTATATAAGGATGCCTCTGGTTTGTAGTAAGACATTCAGAGTGGAGTCGAGTCGAGTGTTAGTAAGTTTTGAGTGTTAAAATCTTTATAATATAACCTTTTGGTTCTTAAGCTTGTAATGTTTGTCTTGTTCTAATAATAATATCAGTCTTTGTAATGGTATATCTTACGTACAATAATTTTTATTATTTATAATTTAAAATAATATATATAAAAATAAAAAATTAAAATTTTAATAATTAAATAAACAAGCAGTATAATTTATAATACCTTTCTCCAAAATAAAAGCAGCCACAACCCGAGGAATATGAAAACGAAGACTCTGCTCTAGAACGCATTTAAACACAACATTAAATACTTTTCATCGTGCATCAAATTCCAAGCTCATCACATAACCTGACCTAAACATGTCAGATGAAATTTCCTCGTCTCCTTCAACCATTGATCCTTACGAATTCCTTCAGATCGTCGCCAACCCCGACGGCACAATCACGCGTAAAGGCGTTTTTCCGAACACTGTAGCCACACCTGATCCAGTCAATAATGCAGTAGTTCTTTCAAAGGACGTTCCCATCAACCAATCAAAAAATCTCTGGGTCCGTATATTCCGACCCCGTCAAACATTTGATTCTTCCTCTTCCAACAAGCGGCTTCCTGTAATAGTTTACTACCATGGTGGAGGATTCATTCTCTCGAGTGCAGCATCAACTATTTTCCATGATTTTTGCTCAGACATGGCGATCGAGCTCCCTGCTGTCGTAGTATCAGTTGAGTACCGGCTTGCCCCAGAGAACCGGCTGCCGGCGGCTTATGATGATGCTATGGAAGCCTTGCACTGGATCAAAACCGCCCAAGAAGAGTGGTTAACGAACTATGCTGACTTGTCTTGCTGTTTTTTAATGGGCAGTAGCGCAGGCGGCAACATAGCTTACTATGCAGGATTGCGTGCAGCTGCAGCAGATGTGACGCCAGTGAAGATCAGGGGGCTGATATTGCATCAACCTTTCTATGGCGGGGTGAAGAGAACCGCGTCAGAGCTGAGGTTGATTAATGATAATATTTTGCCAGCATGTGCTAATGATTTGATGTGGGAATTATCATTACCAATTGGGGCTGATCGTGACCATGAGTATTGCAATCCAACGGTGGGCAGTGGGCCAAAGCTTATGGAGAATATCAAATTGCTAGGATGGAAGGTATTGCTGACTGGATTTTATGGGGATCCCTTAATTGATCGTCAGATTGAGCTGGTCAAGCTGATGAACCAAAAAGGTATTAAAGTGGAGAGTAATTTTGGTGAAGGTGGGTATCATGGGTTAGAGATTTTGGACCGTTCCAAGGCATTCTATCTTATCTTAAAAGATTTCGTTTTGTCCACAACATTGGCTGCCTAGTGACAGTCGTTGTATTGTCATTGTCAAATAATGATTCATCGGAGGCATGAGTTTTCATTTGGCTGTTTATGTATGGATTATTGTTGAAATTTATTAAAAATAATATGTATTTGTAAACTTGGTGTTTTTCAATAAATTTGATAACTATAACAGTAGATATATATTTATCTCATTGGTAAATGTAGATCGGCCAACTGCATTTTTCTATATAAAATAGTGCTGCAAGTTTTGAAACCTTACCTAAGCTGATTCCCAAACCTACCATTCATTTTATATTACTCAAACCAACGGCCTGAAATGATGAGAATAAAAGTTAACAGAAGATTACAAGTCCTGAAAGAAATTAAAGATAGACACTTGAGGAATTGATCATCGTCCATCAAATTTCCAAGTCAATCACACAATGTCACATGAAACTGTCGGCCAATCTCATTCAATTTCAACCATTGATCCCTACGATTACCTTCAGATCGCCCGCAACGCCGACGGCACCATCACTGTCAACCGCGACTTATTTTCAAGTACTGCCACACCTGATCCAGATCACAATTTAGTTCTATACAAAGATGTCCCCGTCAACCCATCAAAAAACATCTGGTTCCGTATATTCATGCCCCGTCAACTACCTGATTCTTCCTCTAACGCCAAGCTTCCTCTCGTAGTTCATTTTCATGGTGGAGGGTTCATTTTCTATAGCCCAGCCACGAATATTTTCCATGATTTTTGCTCAACTATTGCAATTGAACTTCCTGCTGTCATTGTATCAGTTGATTACCGGCTTGCCCCCGAACATCGTCTCCCAGCAGCTTATGATGATGCCATCGAAGCCTTGCACTGGATCAAGACAGCCCAAGAAGACTGGTTACAAAAATACGTTGACTTCTCGTCCTGTTTTTTGATGGGCTCTAGTGCTGGTGGCAATATTGCTTACCATGCAGGATTACGCGCTACTGCAGAAGTAGACAATTTGTTGCCATTGAAGATCAGAAGGCTGATATTGCACCAACCTTACTTAGGTGGGGTCAAGAGAACCGGATCAGAATTGAGGTTAGCAAATGATCCTGTTTTCCCAGCAAGTGTTAGTGATTTGCTGTGGGAGTTGTCATTACCAATCGGAGCTGACCGAGATCATGAGTATTCCAATCCAACGGCGGGAGATGGACCAAATTTAATAGAACATATCAAACGGTTAGGATGGAAAGTGATGGTGACTGGGTGTGATGGGGACCCACTGATTGACCGTCAGATTGAGCTAGTGAAGATGATGGAGGAAAAGGGTGTGCAAGTGGAGAGCCATTTCGACGAAGGAGGCAGCCATGGCGTAGAGGTTAGGGATCCTGCCAGGCTTGATGTCTTGCAAGTTTATATTAAAAATTTTGTTTTGTCTTCAGCGTGAGTGATGATAGTGGTTTTGCTGCAGACTTTGTGATCGCCATGTTTTCCTTAGATTTTTATGACAATTTACTAATATAATAAAACGTTGATGCAGACATTGCTGTATTTGTCTTTGTTATGATAATCGATAGTACTGTAAGTTAGAAAGCTTGAAGAAGAATGTTTGTTTAGCAAGAAAATGAAAGAAAAATCAAGAAATAGAAAGAAAGTTTCGAGAGAAGTAGCTGAATTTTCCAGAAAGCTTTTTATTTCATTTTTTTGTCATTAATACAAGAGTGAGAACTTCTCAAATATGTATGCACGTATGGAAGAATCTAGATTAACTACCTAAAACAACTTTCACAAGCAATAGTTACTTTACAGCTAAGTAATAATAAACTAACTAATTCTAAGTAAAGATCAATGCCAACTCAGTCTTTTTTATCTGCATCAGCTAGCCTGCAACTTCTTGTAATTGTTTTCTAGATTAGATCAGTTTTGCTGCTGGTGCATCTCATCAGTTGCACTTCTGTACTTCATCAATAACGGCATGCATGCTCTGTTTTCTTCACATCCCTCAAGCTCAAGTTCGAGAAGTAACTTTGAACTTGTGTCTAAAATACGAAAAAAGAAAAAAATGAAAGTGGCTTGGTCAACACATCAACGACTTATTCTTCGTTAGGAACATATATAATTTTCAAGGATTTGCTTGGAACTTTATCCGGAATATAATGTACATCAAAACTCGATATGCTTAGAATGAGCATGAAAGGCAAGATTCTAACTAAAAGTTGCAGCACTTTGAATATCACACCATAATACATAAGAAGTAGAGGGGTCGAATCTCAATTCACAAATAAGAGATTATATTAAGGGAATTTCAATAGAAGTAGAAGCCAGAGTGCCCTATACTCATTCTCAGTACTTGTCCTGAAAACAACTTGTTGTTTCTTTGAAGACCAAAAAACTAAGTTGCTACCAATTAAATGGCATAAAAACTTAGAGATTTTATATCATCAGTATCACAAGCCTAGTCAACATCTGCAAAGGCTTGCAACTCATACTGTCAATTAAAGGTGAAGTCAAGGTCATAAGTTGATATAGTTTGGAGATTTTGAAGAACTCTCTTAAAAGCTTGCTAAAGACCAGAGGATCTGGAAGAAAGAAATTGACAGTTACCTCTGTACCTAAAAAAAAACCAAGAGAGCCAAGATCTTAGAGAGAAAATGTTTTTACCAAGCTAAGCAATAAATGATTTAGTAACAAGTTTATTAGGACTAGTGATTAGAACACATCAACATAGATGAGGACAAGAAGTATGAAAGAAGAAGTATGCTGAAAAAATAAGTATTAGCCTTAGAGTTTTGAAGAAAGTATGTTTAAGACTGTAAATGAGAAAAACATTATTAATGTCAAACTGTCTAATTCTCCAACCATTTATCACAACAAGACTGATGACTATTCTGACATTAGAAGTTTTGACAATTGGACTAAATGTATTAAAGAAATCAACGCCAGGAGTTTGTATGAATCCCTTAGCAACCAATCAGGCCTTATATTTAGAGACAATGCCATCTGAATTGAACTTCACACTAAATATCCATTTGTTGGTAACAATTTTATGAGAAGTAAAATGAACAAACTCCCAGGTATTGTTTCTATATAAAGCTTCAAACTCTTCTTGAATAGCAAACTTCCAAGTTGTATTTGTAAGGCATGTTTGACTAATTTTGGTTATGAGATAAGAGAAAAAGCATTGGCAAATATGTGTTTTAGTTTTAAAATGTCATGCTTAGACCTTGTTATCATATGATGAGTGTTTAAAGGCAACAAAACATATGGAGAGCTTATATGTGCTTACTAAATAGAAGACTAATGTGTGCTATGAAAGTGTGACATATTGTGAATGGTATAAGGTAGAGAAGGTAATAGATGAAACAATGGAATGATATGAGATGATAATAAAAAAAAAAAGTAGGAATAATAAAAGAGATATTATTGTGAGCAATATTAGGATTATTAACAGAATTAAAACTCATGAAATATGATTGGAAATGAAATATATTTTTATTAAAAACTAAATTCCTTGCAATACAAAGTATGCCTGATGAATGTAAGCATTGTATCCTTTATGAATAAGACTATAGCCTAAAAAAACACATTTAGATGAATGAAAACTAAGTTTCTGAGTGTTATAACATCTAAGTTATGGAAAACATGTACTGTCAAATACCTTTAGAAATGAATAATCTGTAAGGCAATGATAAGTTTTTTGAAAACAAGAATTATCACCTAAAACTGGAGTGGGGAATCTATTAGTGAGATACAATACTGCATGAAATTAATCCCTCAAGTATTAAAGTGGCAAGGATGCTTGAGCAAGTAAAGTGAGGTCTAGATCAACTATACTTCAGTGTTTTCTCTCAATCACCTATTTTGATGATTTGTGTGAGAACATCCATGTCTGAATTGAATACCATTTGATTGAATAAAGCTAAAAAAGGCTAAGAATTGATCACCTAAGTCTGATTGAAGGGTTTTAATTTGGTAGTCAAGTAATTTTTCACCTAATAGTTTAAATTGTATAAATGTAGATAAAGATTCTAGCTTGAGTTTCAGAGGAAAATCCAAATATATTTACCTTAGTCATCAATAGAGCTAATGTAATACCTATAACTAGCAGTAGATAAAGTTGTAAAAGGACCCCAAAGATTAGCATACAAGAGTTCCGAATGGTACTTTTGATATTTTAATTTTGAAATTGTAATCTATGGTTCTTCCCTATTTAACAATCATTACATAGTTGAATTGAAGAGATTTTATTCATTGTATTTTATATATTACATACTCTCAATATAGAACTTAAGATCCTAGGATTTGAATGAATAAATCTTTTGTGATACAAGTTAACAAATGAGGAATCAACTAAGTTAACATATGCTTGAGATAATGACTTGGAAACATTAGAGAAAAAAAAAAGAAAAACACAAGTGACATTTTAACAAATGAGAGTTCAAATTGTCCTGAGCATTGGAAATACATTTATTACATTTCTTCTTGATAATACTATCACTAGCACAAAAAGAACTTAAGGCAGACAACATTGAAACTGAAGACACAAAGTCATTATTTTAAGATAAAGAAGTTGATGAGCAATTCAATGGCAATCTATTTAACCCCTTTGTAGCCACCTCTCAACAATATCCTCTTCATCATCTTGTCCTAGATAAAGCAACAAGCACTAGAAAACTTATTAATTATATAATTATTAGCAGTTAACTAAGATATACTAATCAAATTTTTAGTAATTTTTGGTGCATACTATACGTTTTTCAAGTGAAGAATAGTCTTAGATAAATGATTGGATGAGTTTGAAGCATTCTTAAAATGTATGATGGTAGAACTAACATGAGATATATGTAATCCTTCACTTTTTCCAACTACTTGCTTTTCTAACTCGATAAACTTACCTTTAATATTTAGATTATTGATATTATTATCAAATGGTGACTTACACCAATGTTTAAATACCATCTTTCATCAACTACATCACCTTCTCCCTGAGCATTAGAGATGTAGGTTGCTTTGTTGATCTGATTAGATGCTTGAGAGTCATTATGCTAATAGGAAAAATTTTGTTTCTAAGTAATATAATCATTATTAAACCTATAAAAACAAATATTTGTTGTATGCCCAATCTTGTTACAAATATAATACAAAGGCCTTGAGTTTCCTTTTTCAGCCACCAAGCCAAGATCTACCAATCTGACTTATTCTTCTTGCTTGATTTCCTATTCCTCTACCAGTAGCAAACTGACTGAAACCAACATTGTATTCTTGTTGTCCACTTTTTTTCTTCTAAACATTTTTAGTTTAAGAGTAGTTAGCAACAAACCCTCCTTGAGTTGCATTAGCATTGCTAGAATTCAGCTTTCATGAGTTAACATTATTGAGTAAACTTTATGTAAGCTAATAACTTAATTTTTTTTCTAGTTAAGAGCACTGCAATAGAGTTATATTCAGATCATAATCCTCCATACAAGATGAAATCATCATCAATTAAAAAAAATCCAACAGCAGTTAGATTATCTGAAATGTTCTTCATTTTCAAGAAGTAATTTGCTATGGTTAATCATTTTTTGTTTGTTGATTGAAGTTGAAACCTAAGTTGAAGTACCTTAGACTTTAATTGAGATCCAAACTGTTTGGTAAGAGCTTTCCAAACCTCACATGAGGTTTTGCAGCTAATGACAAGATTAACAATTGCTTCACTCATGTATGACAACAACCAACCAAGAAGAAGTTAATCTTGACATTTTCACGTGACGAATTTTAAATTTTCTACTAGCAATCCTTTAGCACTTCTAGATCTGAATCTTGGAGGATATATCTATTCATCATTTATGAAGTTTTCAAGTCCATTCCCTTTAATTGATAGAAGAACTTGTGATTTTCAAGTTAAATAGTTTGTTCCGTTAAGCTTAATAGGAACTACAAAGGAAAATGAAGTATTTGAGATTGATAAGTCGGTATAGGCCATTTTAGCTCTCATACCAAGTTAGAAAGCTTGAAGAAGACTGTTTGTTTAGCAAAAAATAAATAAACAAAAATATAATTAATTACAAGAAACCTTAAGAAAGTTTTGAGAGAGATCAATGCTAGCTCAGTTTTCTCTAACTGCACCAACTAGCCTATAACTTGTTGTAACTACTATTCAGATTAGATTAGCTGCTGCTACACTTGATTAGCTTCACTGCTGATGCATCTCATCAGCTGCACTTTTGTACTTCATTAACACAGCAGTTGCATTGCTCTGTTTTCCTCATGCTATATCACTGCAACCATGTGTTTTGGCTTTGTCATTATTATCACAGATAACGTTTTAACAAAATTAGTTTTTAAGGGTTTTTTTCTTATTTAATCTTATACGCCTGTTGTTCGTAGTATGAACTAAGCCCAACATTTACTGGCCGAAAGGCCCAGATTCATTAATTAATTAATTTTTGAAGGTTTTAATTAATTCCTCACCTCTTCTACATCTATTCCTCCTTTTAATAAGGTTAAATGCGTAATTAATAGGTGATAAATAATAATGAAAGGAAAATAAATTTGAATTAATATATTACAACAATGATACCATATAACCAAATCAATGAATTACTCAGATTTTTATATATTAAGAAGAAGAGAAAGTAGGAGATGTCTATCAGCTGTTGATATAAATATGAGTCAATATATATTATAAGTAATACAATGGTGGGCATCGGGTTAAATAGTAGTGGCTAATAGGCCACACCCGACAAGTTTAGGCAAGTCTAGGTCGGGTTGAGAGCCCGTTATCTCAATTCGAGTTAGAGCTTGGAAGTGTAATGGGCTGGGTCGGGCCACGGTTTCTAAAATGTGGAATCGGCCCGACTTGTGGAGATGAATAGTATGAGGTCGAGTCAGCCTGGTCCGATTCGGTCAGGGCCCGTCGATTTATAAATTTTTTATTTAATTCGGCGGTCAAATCAATTTGGACTCACCGATTTGGCCTACTAGATTAACAATCTTTTAGACCTAGTCGGTTTTGGGTCCACAAAGATTAGACCCTTAGTTCATTTTACTTTGACCCGACCCAATCCGTATTTACGAATCAATAACCAGTTCGGCCCGTGTACTATTTACATAGGTCAGTATGGGTTCGATTTTTCATGGGTCGGGCCAGGTTAACCTAGCCTGTAGCCACCACTAGGGTCAAAGATGGTGTTCTCTGTCGTTTCAAAATATTGAACAAACATATATTATAAGTAATATAATTTGTATAAATAATTTAAAGTGCAAGTTTTTTGACCATTCAATCATCACCTGCTCTTGTTTGTTCCCGATATAGATGATAAAAGAATATTTTAAAGCCAACCAGTATTTTTATGTCCATCCTACGACAGCCACAAGAAATGAAAATAAAAGCAAATTACTGCATTTGGGCATCCATCAAATTTTAACTTCATCGCAGCAGCAAGCTATAGAGCTAACATGTCAAACGAAACTGCTCCATCACTTGCAAATATTGATCCCTACCAATACCTTATGATCAACCCAAACCCCGACGGCACGATCACTCGCGACTACAGCCTTTTCCCAATCACCGTCGCCACTCCTGATCCAGTCGAAGATATCGTTGTTCTCTCAAAAGATGTTACCATCAACCAATCAAACAACCTCTGGGTTCGTATATTCCTGCCCCGTCAAGCTCTTGATTCTTCTTCTTCCAACGCCAACAGGCTCCCTCTAGTAGTTTACTTTCACGGTGGAGGGTTCATTCTCTTCACTTCAGCCACTAGTATGACTCATGGCTTTTGCTCAGACATTGCAAACGAATTCCCTGCTGTCATCGTATCCGTTAACTATCGGCTTGCCCCAGAGAATCGGCTGCCTGCGGCTTATGACGATGCCGTGGAAGCCTTGCACTGGATCAAAACCACAAAAGACGAGTGGTTAACAAAATATGCCGACTTCTCTTCCTGTTTTTTAATGGGATCTAGTGCAGGCGGCAACATAGCTTACAATGCAGGACTACGTGCAGCTGCAGAAATTGACAATCTGTCGCCATTGAAGATCAGAGGGATGATATTGCATTCACCTTTCTTTGGTGGGGTGGAGAGGACTCAGTCAGAGACAAGGTTAGTCCATAATATGCATCTTCCAGCATGTGTTAATGATTTAATGTGGAAGTTATCGTTGCCAATCGGTGCTGACCGTGATCATGAGTATTGCAATCCAACAGTGGGAGGTGGATCAAAACTGTTAGAGCAAATCAAATTGCTAGGATGGAAAGTAATGGTGACTGGGTGTGATGGGGATCCATTGATTGATCGTGAGATTGAGTTGGCAAAAATAATGAAGGAAAAGGGTTTGGAAGTTGTTGGTCACTTTGTTGAAGGAGGTTTCCATACCGTAGAGATTATTGACCTTTCAAAGACTAAGCCCTTCGTTGCTATCCTAAAGAATTTCTTTTTATCTTCAACAATGGCAGCTTTGTGAGTTATTGTTCTGCTTGTGATGCTGATTGTGATGCCATGCCAGCTTTGGATTTGTATGATGATATATATTTTATATTCTAATAAGAAGTCTTGTCTCATCTTTTACTTTTAAAATTCAACTAAATTTATGCTATTTTATTTATTTATTTTTAACTTAAGTTGAGGATGGAATTTCACCCGACAAAGGAAATTTGGCAATGCCTGGACGATTTTTTTTTTTTTTTTTTTTAACTAAGAGAGTGTACCATATACTGTTGGATGAGTATCTTCTCGTTAATTTTTAAGTAAATATTGAAAAGTGACATAATTAATTTACAGTTCAAATTGTATTTTGATAAATTTTATAAATTAATTTTATATTTTACAATATAAATTGAAAAAATAAAAATATAATATGATCTATTTATTATTAATTATATCACGTTTCAATATCTGCTTAAATTAATAATAAAAAAGGTCATAATTATGATGTTATAATATTTTGTATATTTATTTAATAAATTTTTATAGTATATAAATTTATTTTAAAATTAACTAAGTGTAACAATAATAATAATAATAATAAATATAAATTAATATATACACACACACACACACACACACATATATATATATATATATAATATTTTTCATTGAACGATGGTATGTCCTAATTAACTCTTTCTCCACCTTTTATTAATGGTGGTAATGATAAAGTTGGAAATACATTTGTCAAAAAGAATTTTTTGCAAAGAATTTGAAATTCTTTTTTTTGCAAAGAATTTGAAAGTACTTATTCATACTCTTTTGAAAATTTATTTAAATACTTTTTAATCTACATGGTAGAATCATTTGCTCGCGATTGCTTAAAAAAAATATATTTGTTAAACGTATTCTTTTTACACTGAGTAATTCAACTAAACGTTATGTATAAGATAAACTTCAAATAATGAGTGTTTTAGATAATTTTGAATGCATTGATAAATGAGTTTGTGAGAAAGGAGGTGGTTAAAATCAATTATTAATAGTTGTTAAAGTAGTTATTTTTCAGTTTTCCACTCAGGTTTCTTGTTTTCAATCCATGTAAGCCATATGATCTCGGTATATATAGAAGAGATGTAGCTTATGTTTAGGAGTTCACATTCTTGCAAAATTAGAAGAGTGTAGAGAGAGACACGGAAAAAAAAAAAAAGAACAGGAAGAGAGAGAGCTAATTTTTGAGTATTTTCTTTCTCATTGTTCACTCTTGTGTTGTAGCTAAATAAAACCATTAATGAGTTGTTATTGGGATGTGGATGTAGGTCCTTAGTGACTGAACCACGTATTTGATTCTTGTGTTCATCATCATTTTATTTTCTAGTTCTATAAGAAAGTTTCTTTCTTGCATATGTTGTTGTTAAGTTCAAGATCAAATTTGTTTTTCATTCAAGGTTGTAGTTACTTACGTTATAAAGCATCATGACACTAACAACTGGTATTAGAGCCTGGTTCAAAAATCAGATGACATATCCTAAGTTTGATATTGAGAATTTTAATGGAGAAAACGATTTCAATTTGTGGATGAACAAAATGAAAGCATTACTAGTTCATTAAGGACTCGAAGATGCACTCTTGAGTGAAGACAAGATGCCTGAAACTTTAACAAATAAAGAGAAGAAAGAAATACTAAATAAAGCACATAGTGCTTTAGTCATAAGCCTTAGAGATGGTGTTTTCATGGAGATATCAAAGGAAACAACATCAATTGGTCTTTAGGGAAAACAAGAAGAAAGGTATATGACTAAATCCTTTGCTAATAGACTTTACAAGAAAATGAAATTGTATACTTTCTCACTCAGTGAAGGGGGCAATATCAAAGAATATTTGGATGAGTTTAATAGCAATATCATGGATCTTGAAAACATAAATGTAAAGATTGAAGATGAAAATCAAGACATGCTACTACTCAGTTCACTTTCGGATTCATATGAGCATTTTGTAGATACATTAACTCTTGGTAGAGAAACCATCTCTATGCAAGATGTCAAAGCAGTACTTAATTCGAAGGAATTGAAGAAGAAAAGTGAATCTAAAGATGCAAGAAATAGACATGGTGAAGTGTTGACTGTTAAGGGAAGACTTGAAAAGAAAACTAGCAAAGAAAAGAATTAACATAGATCAAAGTCTAGAAACAATAAATTCAAATGTTTTCAATACCATAAAGAATGACATTTCAAGAGAGATTGTCCCGAAAGAAAGAACAAAAATAAAGACTCAAAGATCAATAATGGAAATGCAACAGTAGCCTCTGAAGATAGTAATTCATTTTATGAAGGTTATGAATTAGCAAAATTGTTAATTACCTCAGATAAAAGAACAAATGGTTAGTGGATTATGGACTTTGGATGTTCTTTTTACATATGTCTTTATAAATCATCTTTCATTACTTATATATCTAGTAGTGGGGGTAAGGTTCTAATGGGAAATAACATGGATTGTAATGTAGTTGGAACAGGGTTTTTTAGATTAAAAATAACAGATGGTTTAGTCTATGAATTGCAAAATGTTAGGCATGTCTCTAAACTAAAGAGGAACTTAATCTCATTAGGTATACTAGATAAATCAGAATGTATATTCAAAGTTGAGAAAGGCATACTTAAGGTGATAAAAGGCTCCATGGTAATAATGAAAGGAAGCATGAATAATGGTTTATATGTTTTAGATGGGAAAATTATAATATGATCAGTTTCAGTCTCTTTAAGCACTGATACTAATAAAATAAGGCTATGGTACTTCAGAATGAGATATCTAAACCAAAAGGGATTAGAAGAACTAAGAAGGAAAGAGATTCTTGGTACTAACCAGATAAAGGGAATGGACTTTTGTGAAGAATGTGTGTTAGGGAAATCTTATAGGGTCAGATTCACTAAGGCAAAACACACCACCAATAACACCTTGTATTACATCCATACAAACCTTTAGGGGGGCATTACAACAAGTGTCCATGGGTGGCGGTAGATATTTTTTGTTAATCGTAAATGATAATACTAGAAAATTATGGGTGTATGTTTTGAAATCAAAAGAACAAGCCTTTGAAACCTTTAAACTCTGGAAAAAACTTGTAGAGAATTAAACTGACATAAGGGTTAAAACATTGAGACTGGTAATGGTCTTGAATTTTGTAATAACAAATTCAATGATTTCTATAAAAGTGAAGGCATAACAAGGTATAGAATAGTCAGAATGACACCTCAACAAAATAGGGTTGTTGAGAGAATGAATAAGACCATTACTGAAAGGGTTAAGTGTATGTTAATCCATTCGAAGTTACCAAAGAACTTTTAGACAAAAGCACTAGTTCAGCTACATTTATGATTAACAGAAGCTCTTCAAAGGCTCTACAGGGAAGTACATTAGAAGAAAAGTGGTTTGGAAATGCTTCAAATTACCAATTTTTTTTTTTTAAAAAAAATTAGGGGTTCAACATATGCACACAACATGGAAGGGAAGTTAGAACTCATAACACTTAAGGATATCTTCTTAAAGTACTCCGAGGGAACCAAATGGTATAAAATCTGGTGCACTAACCTAAAACCACCTAGGGTAATTCTCAGTAAGGATGTTGTGTTTAATGAAATTGTTATGCTGGATTCAAAGAAGTAGATAGCTGAACAACAGACAGGAAAAACAACATACTATGAGATCATAAATGTTTCAAGTCATGATATGGCACAGTTTGAGGTGAAGCCAACACCACAAACACAAGAGCATAGACATGATGATGAATCTAGTACATTAGAAGATCAATCCCTGAAAGATAATTACCAGTTGACAAGGGATAAACAGATAAGAACTGTGAGACCTTCTACCAGGTATGGTTATGCAGATTTGATTGTATATGCCTTGAACACCATAGAAGAATTCATTGGTAATGAGCTTGCAACATACATAGAAGTAATGCAGTGCAATTAGCAAAACAATAATAATAATAATAATTAATGATGATGATGATGATGATGAATAGTTGTTATGAATGGTGAAATAAGCTCTTTGATGAAGAATAAAGCATAGACTCTGATACCAAGACCTAAAAATAGAAGGACAGTGGGAAGCAAGTGTATATAAAAGTTGAAAGAAGGTGTTACATGCTCTGAAGCAATCAGGCACAAAACTGGGTTAATGGCAAAGAGATTTTCACAAAGAGAAGGCTTAGACTACACATAAGTCTTCTCATGACCAGTGGTTAAATATAGCTCAATAAGAGTGCTGCTAACACTAATTGCAATCTACGATTTGGAATTAGATCAAATGAATGTTAAGACAACATTTTTGCTTGGAGAATTTGAAAAAGAAAATATAATGGAACAACAAGAAGCCGTTGTAGAAGAAGGAAATAAGGATCATGTATGATTGCTTAAAAAGTTCTTATATGGTCTTAAACAATCACCAAGACAATCGTATAAAAGGTTTGATGAGTTCATGGTTAAAAATCAATATACAAGAAGTAATTATGTTGTTGTGTTTATCATAGACATGTTGGAGATGAAAGGGCTGTTTATCTTATACTTTATATAGATAAATATACTTATAGCCAGTAAAATAAGGTCTGAGACATTGAAGCTTAAAGAAATACTCAAGGAAGAATTTAATATGAAGGATTTGAGAGATGCTAAAAGGATTCTAGGCATCGACATAAGAAGAAATAGAAATTCTGGAACTTCGTTTGTGTTACAAGAAACTTATATTAATAAAGCACTTGAAAGGTTTAGAATGGTGAAGGCAAAATCAGTTTCAACCCCCTTGCAACTCATTTTAGGCTATCAAGTAAAGACAACCCTAAAGATAAACAAACAAGAGAAATAATAGATGAGTGCAATACCATACTTAAGTGCTGTAGGTAGCCCGATGTATGCTATGATTTGCATAAGGCTTGAGTTAGTATTTGCAGTAGGCATGGTGAGCAAATACGTGGCAAACCCAGAGAAAAGGCATTGAGAGGCTAGAAAATGGGTACTAAGATACTTGAAGGGATTTTTTAAAGTTGGTTTAAGGTACAGAAATGATTTTAGACATGGAATGAAGCTTCTGGGATTTATAGATGCTAACTTTACAGGTGATATAGACAGAAGAAGGTCTGTGAAAGAATATTTGTTTACATTGTGTAGATGTATTGTAAACTAGAAATCTACACTACAACATATTGTAACTTTGTCAACAACTAAGTCTGAATACATAGCTATAGCAGAAGCATTTAAAGAAGTTAAATGGCTACAATGATTGGTAGCAGAATTGGGTCTAAAACAAGATTTATTATGCATTTTGTGTGATAATCAAAGTGTTATACATTTGAGTAAAAATCGAATGTATCATGAAAGAATAAAGCATATAGATGTGAGATTTCATTTTATAAGGGATGAAATTGCAAGTGGAGCAGTAAAACTTGAAAAAGTTCATACAAGTAACAATGCATCAAATATGCTTACAAAGGCAGTTCCAGTAGCTAAATTTCAACATTGTTTGAAATTATTTGTTGTTAAAGAAATGGTATGAAGTTGAAGCTTAAGGCAAGAACAATTGGGTGATTTGTAACCGAGGTAGAGATTGTGAGAAAGTAAGTAGTTAAAATCAGTTATAAATAATTGTTAAAGTGGTTATTTCTCAGTTTTCTATTATGGTTGGTTAAGTCAGGTTTCTTGTTTCTTGTTTTCAATCCATGTAAGTCATATGATCTCGGTATCTATAGAAGGGATGTAACTTATGTTTAGGAGTTCACATTCTTGTAAAATTAGAAGAGTGTAGAGAGAGACAGGGAAGAAAAAGAATATGAAAGAGATAAAGCTGATTTCTGAGTATTTTCTTTCTCATTCTTTATTCTTATGTTGTAGCTAAATAAAACCAAAGATGAGTTGTTCTTGGGTCGTGGATGTAGGTCCTTAGTGAATGAACCACGTAATTGATTCTTGTGTTTATCATCAGTTTGTTTTTTGTTACACAGAAAACTTTCTTTCTTGCATCTGTTCTTGTTCAGTTCAAGATCAAATTTGTTTTTCATTCAAGGTTGTAGTTACTTAGGTTGTAAAGCATAGTGACACCAACAACGTCATCATTCAACCCATTTACACATAAATCAATTTTGTTCAAAATTAGTAAGGGGAATCTATCCTTTATTCTTAGGGATGGCAATTTTGCCCTCAAACCCGCAAACCCGCTCCTACCCGATCTTTATGAACGGGTTTGGGAAGGATTTGGTAAATAAATTTAAAACCCGCAATGGGTTTAGGACGGATATGAATGTGGATAGATATCTACGAATATTTTTTTTTTTAAAACTATCAAAACGATGTTGTTTTGATATTAATATCCTTATTTTTTTTTCTACATCTATTTGTATCTACTTGTCTATTATACTATCTCATTGTCATTCATTTTTTAAAATATTTTTATTTTATAACAATCATTCTATGCAATACATATTTATTTATTTCTTCCAATTATTAAATTATATATATATATATAAACTTTTAAATTAAATTATTTAATTTAAGTTAAAGATATTAATTAGTTTATATATATAAACTATTAAATTATATAAATTACATATATATATATATAAACTTTTGAGTTATTGATAAATATTATTCAATGATAAATAAAAAATAATGAGTTGATAACATTAAATATTATTTATTAACTTTAAATTTCAAATTTACATAAATCAATATTCCAAAATTAATATTTCAAACTTTTTTTATTTATTTTATTAATTCATAGATTTCTTTAACTTTATGTGAGTGATATATTTTATTTTAAATTAATACAAAAAATTTTATTAAAAATCCATTAAAAATTCACGGATACCCGCGCGGGTTTAGTTAGTGTTAAATATCCTTTTAAGTAGGTTTGTTAATAAATTATCAAATCCGTTGTAGATTTGATACGAATATAGTATTAAATTTTTTTTTTTTTTTTGGATGCGGATGCGAATGTGAGTTTGAAAATATCCGTCCTAAATTCAATCCGCTACCATCTCTACTTATTCTTTTATCGAGTAAGATATATATATATATATATATATTTAGGTTATCATAGAATACATTTGATGACTCGACCTAATTAGCATGATATTATTTGCTTTGACATAAAGGTGGAATAACGAGTCTAACCCTAACTCCTCACTATTTTATTCTTGATACCAAGGATTTCAAACGTTTGGCCCAAAAATCATCATGCTAGTTAATGAGAGGCAATTGTAAGGCACATTCGTAAACTCTACCCAAGCGATGTGAAACTTTACAACACACCTTAGTCTTATACCATTCCATACACAAATATAAATTAAATTAATTTTTTTCTTTAAAATTGATACAAGGGGAATTAATTCCACGACTTTCTATTTTTACTAAAAAAAAAAATTAAACTAATTAGACTACTCTTTATATAACAATTTCTGAAAAAATATGTATATAACATAAATTTTTTTACAAGGTATTATTTGGATTAAAAATCATGAAGTGTTTTAGAAAGTAATTTATCGATGTCTTTTGTGGTGTTTTGTTAAATATTATTTAACTTAAAAGGAATTGGTTATTCACTGTGCTTTTTAAATTTGTTTCATCATTATTGTCCATTGAACGACGATGAACATTTGATTAGTTCTCTCTTAATTCTTAAATCCTGTATTCTTGATCATTGAATTTCTGACCTAACAATTGTAATTTCCTAATTCATACAACCCAACCCTCAATATAAATTTTTAACTAACAACTTATTTTGCTTTTGTAGTAAAGCCATCCCATCAAAAGAGAGTTTAGAGGACCAAAAGCCTTGAAAAAAATAGGGAGACCGATGGTTCTGGAATGATTTTAAAAGATTTATTTATGAAGGTTGGAAATCGCTCATTCTCTTTGAATTGACGTCACAACTGCTTCCTTCCGGTCATTTTCTGTAAAAATAAAATATAAAAAGAAGGAAAAAATAAACTCCTGGTTATTTGTAAAACCAAAAGGTGATTAGAGGATTCCATCTTTAGTTTTTAATATTTAGCAAAAAAGAAAATTGTGACATGAGAGGAAGGGTGTGCCCGTTGGAGGTGACAAATTCTTCCATGACATGGGTACACTGTTAATATCTATTGCATTGGGGAAGGGAACAAGGAATGCTTAAAGAGTATGAGATAGATAAAAAAGGGAGAACTATATATATATATATATAAAACGGGTATAAAATTATTATTATTATTATTATTATTATTATTATTGTTATTGTTATTGTTATTATTATTATTGTATTTAATTTTTTATATATTTTTATTTTTTAAAAATAAATTCATAAGTATATATATTTTTAGTTTATTTACTAAAATAAAAGTGATAATTTATCATATAAAGGTATGAAGAATTCTGTAATTTAAAATTTTTATATGCGTCCTAATAGATATAGAGAAAAATATAGAAATTGCAATAAGATTTAAGTATTGTTTGGACATTTACCTTTAAACTTAATTTTTTCAGACAAATAATAATTAAAATGATATCAGAATAGGAATTTTATGTTTAAATATTTCCGAATTCTAAAAAGATAAAAATATAATTAATTGTACCCATGTGACAAGTTTGTTACTGATCTTACCTTCAAAGCTTTGAAACTTCCATTACTTAAAAGCATCATTTTTGTACTTAAATTCAGCATGGGGGAGGCTTTAATACAATCGCCCACCACTTAAACACTACTTAAACCAATTAATAATGTTGTCTAAAATTTCACTTTCAAATTTAATCTTTTATCTCAAGTGGCAGCTCAAAATTATCCTCTATGAAATTCAACATGGGAAATGCCCTTGCATAACAATAATAGGTGCACCATTGTCTTCCCTAGTGAAACCATAAGAGATAAAATTTTGCAATTGTGTTATGAATTTATTGAATGATTGCATTGAAACAATCTTATTAGAAATTTTTCTCTTAGCTTATGACCATTATTAGTTTCAATAAAATACAAGTTACAACCCTTAAGTGAGTGCATTGATTGACTAACATGCGTATGGAGGGCGGCAGGTTTTTGAAGAATGGTGTGCTAACTATCAATTTACACGTGTATTAATTCTGCTTTCGTTCTACATTTATATTTGAAACGTGTATATTATTAGTTGCCATTCAAATCGAACGTTGAATAATATATTTGATTTGTTTCATTAGTCCTTCCAAATCTTAATGAATATATCAAGTATAATTCAAATTAATTATTATTTCATTAATTTGTGGTTAACTATTTCATCTTGAATAACGTTGGACGTTAGAATTCTTCATTTAATTCCAACATTCTAGATGGTTGAATTTCTCATATGACAATGTAATCAAGAGATTACTTTATTTAACGTTATATTATGATAAGAATAAGAATATTCTCTGCTTTTTTTTATTATTGTTTATTGACTATTTATTTATATTTTTGTTCCATTTTATAATTTAATTGGACTCTCGAATTAAGTAATTATTTTTTTTTTCAAATTAAATTGTTCATTCAAAGCCTGATCAGATTGCTACTACCGCCTATCAGTTTTCTTGACTATTCAGCCTCGCCTACTGCCGAGCCCTATACGAATAATCAAATAAATAAAAGCCAAGCGTAATGCTATTTATACATTAGCCTCACCTACTGCCGGGCCCTATACATGCACGGCTATTTATACATGCATCATGTAGAAGGAATGAAAGTAGAACAATAAATTAGTTTAAACATTGGCATAACATTACATAATATGTCGTCCGATAAAATTGCTCCGTCTGATTCCATCGTTGATAGCCACGAAGAATCCCCCTTCATCCTCAATGAGGACGGCACCATCAATCGTAACTACAGCATGTTCCCTACCACCTTAGCCACACCTGATCCAAATCAACACACGATAGCTCTCTCAAAAGACGTTCCAATCAACCAATCAAACAACACCTGGGTCCGTATATTCGTGCCCCGTCAAAGTCAAGCACCTGATTCTTCCTCTTCCACCAAACTCCCTCTCATAGTTTACTTCCACGGCGGAGGGTTCCTTCTCTTAAGCGCTGCCGCAAACTCGTATCACGAGCTTTGCTCAACTATTGTAGTTGAAGTCCCTGCTGTCATTGTATCAGTTGACTACAGGCTTGCCCCCGAGCATCGTCTGCCAGCTGCTTACGACGATGCCATGGAAGTCTTGCACTGGATCAAGACAACACAAGATGACTGGTTACAGAAATATGTCGACTTCTCTCGCTGCTTTTTAATGGGCGATAGCGCAGGCGGCAACATAGCTTATCAAGTAGGATTGCTTGCAACTTCACAAGTTGATAATTTGTTGCCACTGAAAATTAGGGGACTGATATTGAACAAACCTTACTTTGGTGGGGTTAAGAGCACCGAGTCAGAGATTAGGTTGGTGAATGATACAGGTTTACCATTACATTTTAACAACTTAGTGTGGGAGTTATCATTACCAATCGGGGTTGACCGTGATCATGAGTACTGCAATCCAATGGTGGGAGGAGTATCAAAGAAATTAGAGAATATCAAGTTGCTAGGATGGAAGGTAATGGTGATTGGAGGTTTTGAGGACCCATTGGTCGACCGACAGATTGAACTGGTGAAGATGATGGAGGAAAAGGGCTTGAAAGTGGAGAGTCATTTTGATGAAAGCGGCCACCGTATGGAAGACTTTGTGGATCCTGTCAAGCGTAAGGCTCTGTTCGGTTATGTAAAAGATTTTGTTTTGTCGTCAGCTGCGTCTGCATAGCGAGGACAGCGGCTGTTGCTGATGTGATGATTGTGATGCTTTTATTTTTATGATAATTAATAATAATAAAAACGACGACCATAGACCATAACGTTGACAATGTTGTAATATGTAGTTCTGTCACGGTGATTTATAATTATAAGTGGCACGCACCTATTGCAGGCATTTGCGTTTTAGCTGCCTTTCCTTTTACTGTTGAAAGCACAAACTCATTATTTTATTTATAGCCGAATTTATTAAAAATCAATTACAAATCCATGTGGCTTATATGTCCAGTGCTATCAATTTAGTTACTGTTTCTCTCGTTCTACTTATTTGTAAAATCGGACTTCTCTTTAAGATAAAAATAGTTTTGAGTATTGACCATTATCCATACAATTCCAGCTTCAATAGAAAACCTAAAATGTCAAATCAAATTGCTCCATCTCCTAACAACGCCGATGAAACGGTCACCGGTATTGCAATTATCATTGCCACTCGGAGCTGACCGTGATCACGTGTATTGCAATCCAACGGAGGGAGGAGGGTCAGAGCTGCTAGAGCAAATCAGGCTGCTACGATGGAAGGTAATGGTGAACGGGGGTTATGAGGACCAACTGATCGACCGTCAGATTGCGCGGTGAAGATGATGGAGGAAAAGGGTGTGAAAGTGGGGAACCATTTGATGAAACAGACCACCGTTGAAAAGACTTCATGGATCCTGCCAATCGTAAGGCTCTGTACGCTTACATAAAGAATTTCGTCTTATCGTCGTTCGTTAGCAGTGGCTGATAGTGATGTTTGCTTTCGTTTTTTTTTTTTTTTTTTTTGGTGAAATCCTACGTTTTTAGTTAGATATTTTGTCAAAATTAGCATATGTTACTTTTACTGTACAACAGTTTCAATTTCTACTTCTAGATAACTCAAAATTTACTCCATGGTAGGATTATTTTCAGTGATGAAGTACTAGAGGATGCCTAAATAAATAGGGCAAAACACACGACTTTGCTATGTTGTTGTCACTATCAAACGGTAGTGAGTAATGTTGCACAACCACCATTGCTGACTAAATTGTCGAGCCAACAATTTTGACAATAACAGTGTCATGATAGTGCGACGCCACTCTTTTCCATGAGTTTCAATCTATTTCAGCCTCTTCCTATGTTCTGTTGTTGAAAATAGTTGCAATATCACGTATCAAAATTTAGAGTTCAATGATACAATGACCACGGATTCAAAATCATGGTCAAGGACGACGCTAGTGGGCTTCCTATTTTCATTTTTATTTAATATAATTAAACATTATCATTTAAAAAATACAATTAATATCATATTAAAATATGCTAAAAAATATTTATATTATGTTAATATAATATTTTGTGATATTTAAATATATTAGATATTGTACTAATTTTGAAAACTGAAAATTAATTTAAATGCAAAAGTGAGAATACTCAAAATGTAAGTAAACCTTGTATGTTTGAAGATTTGTATTTAATTGACCGTTGAATTTATTGTTTCATAAGATGCCACATACTCCACACCTGATCCAAATCAGCACACCATGGCTCTCTCCAAAGATGTCTCCGTCAACCAAATAAACAGTACTTGGGCCCGTCTGTTCCTTCCTCGTCAAGCACTCGATTCTTCATCTTCCACCAAGCTTCCTCTCATAGTTTACTTTCACGGTGGAGGGTTGGCTCACTAGCTTGAGCCCTGCCACAACCATTTACCATGTTTTTTGCTCAGAAATTGCAGCCGAACTCCCTTGTGTCATTGTATCAGTTGAGTACAGGCTAGCCCCCGGATATCGTCTGTCAGCTGCATACAATTATTTTGTATAATTTATGGATATATTTTTCATATAGGAAAATTTGACCGATTAAGTTTTGATTATGATAAATCTTTATTACTTTTGCTTCTTAGGTAAAAAAAAGTAGTTGTCTAGAGGTAAACTCGACCTTTGTTTAAAGGTGACAGATTAAATATACAATAGAAAAACTTATTAAATAGTATGAAAAAAATTGTGATTTGAAAAGTTATAAGAAGTCGATGAATTGTGGGGTGAAGAATGAAGTCCCCACCCCATCAAAGATTGAGTGCTTTGCATTGTAAATTAACAAGCCCAAACAATTGGACAAATAACAAAATGTAAAGCAGGAAGGAAACATGTCCTCAAAGTTAGTATTCTCCTATCTTACTAAAATTTCTAAATCTTCTCGCAAGTTTCAATAACTATCAAAAATACCCTTTTCGGTTTAATAGAAACAATGGCTTTAAGTCTACTGCCCACGTACAACCTACCAAATACTAGAAATTTTTCACGAGTTTCAATAACTATCAAGAACAAGGAAGTAGCTTCCAATATTGATTTTTAAGAATCTAAATAATATTATAAGTTTGAGATTGATTTTTTTTAATTTCTTCCACCCAACTATCTGTAAAACTCAAAATATTTAAAGGTAAAAAATGATTATATTCATAATATTTAATATTAAAAACTTTTTATCAGCATTCGACAAGTATAGACCAGAATTAGTAGTAAGTTGGAAAATATAATAGAAATCAACGTGCTGTATTTAATAGAGAGACTTTCGATATTTATAATTTAAATATATATTAGAAAGAAAACTAGTAGGGATCCTAATTCTATGGTCAGAAATGGCAAAAAAGCTAAGTTCGACCCAAGTTTCAATGGGTTCAGGTTCATTAAATTTTTGTTGCATTAAAAACATATTTGATGGGTATGAGCCCAAGCCACTCCTACAAGTTAATTAACACATATAGTCCAAACAGAGTTTGGAGTGGGATTCTATTATTACTTGAGTCTAAAACTTTTGGATTGCAAAAAGTTCTCCTAGCTCAAGTTGGTAAATTAATTTCGGATACAGAGTTTCATGAATTATATTCAAACCACAAAAATTTTAATGGCATTTAGAATAATAATGAAAATTACTATTTATAAATAATACAATTCCATTTACATGTGGGAATTAGGAATGAGATGATTGTATATATCCAAGACTTGCTCTATCTTGTCCATAACAAAATTGTAAAACCTTTGAGTATGAAATTGTGTAATTAATACAATGAATTAACACTTTTCTATCTTCTAGCAACTTTCTATGTAAATATTTCATGATTTAAATTTTGAAAACACATGAACTTGTGGGTAAGAAAATTTTATTAATAAAAGACAAGTTTGTGTATGTGTGTAAACTTTTAGAAATTATGTATAGAATAAGAAACTTCATAGAGAATACGACTTATAAAAGAAGACCCGATTTAATTTGTATTTCAAGCTTTTAAAAAATATTCAAACATGTTGCATTACACTAAATTTTATTGTAATAGGTACAAAATCTTTTGCATATAGCAATTCAAAATTAAGTAGGAGCTAAACTCCTTCTAACTTAAGGGTATATTTAGAATTGAAGTGTTGTACTTTTTGATATTACAGTTACTTTAGAATAGAAGTACTAGATATCGAATATTGATTAAAAAAGAAAAGCCGAATTCGAATAAAAATTAGTATTTATTAAACACATGTTCAGCTTTATTTTCAAAATTAAGTAGAATTCAATAATACCAAACATGCCCACAATGCATACAAGAATGAGAAAGATTTGAATTAACACTAAACATTTTTTATTTATTTATCATTCTCTCGAAAATTTTACTAATTACATCAATTAACATTAACATTATATTAAAAAATTGCTTTCATAAATTAGCTCAAACTTTCTTCTCTCTATTGTTACAACCATTTTATTTAAGTTTTTTTTTTCTCGTATTTAATCCAACCGAAAGAAAAATCATGGATAAGAATTTAATGAAATTGGCAAGTGCCAAGCTCTTATTTATTTAATAGGAAAAAAAATAATATACGAAAAGACGTCTGTACTACAAGGCAAATAACAAGTTTTCAAAAAACTTCGTAGATATATGCTAGATTTGTCAATTAAAGGTGTTTGATTTCTATGTATTGATGTTAACTCTAATGTTGTCTTGAATTGTATTTTTAGGCTTGTGTCTTTATCATCTCACTTCTTGATCGGTTAATTAAGAATGTGATCATCTTGTTTCTAAAGTGCTAGCTAGGTAGAGAGAGGATAAGAGATATGAGGGATTGAATGAATGAATGCGTGTATAAGCAATAAGCAAATATTCGTCGTCATCCCATTTGAATTTCATTATCGCACACAAAGTTGCCCAAGGAAAAGACAAAGAAACAGAAGAAACAAGATATTTTCATGGTGTCATGTGTGTTCGATAGACATCCTAGCACGTAATTATACAAGAGGATCTTATGTAAATGTAACACTTAATTATTCATTCATAACAAACCTGGTATCCCAACTCTTATGTAATCATGCATCACCACTATAGCGACGTCGGTCTAAAATAGATAGCCAACTTGATTTTTCAGATTAGAATTAAGTTAGCTAATCTTGTAAGTAATCTTAACTATTAATTTTAACATTAACATTATAATTAACTGCCCTCAAGAGCTGACTTCTTTAAATAATAAGAGGGTGGAATAAATTCTTAAATTTTATTTTAAATATAATAATTAAGTGAACTATTTCATTTTTAATTAAGGAAATTAATAAACATAAGATTATAAGTTTTAATTTTAAATGGATGCAATAAACACAGCAAGTTGGGTTACCCATAGAGCACTAGTAGATAGAGGTAATCATAAAAGGATAAAACTTTGATTAGAACACTCTAGTTTTGAATAATAATTAACTATTAATTAAAGTAATGAAGGGAAACCATTACGTTTTTCTCTTTGTTTATGAGTGTGTTATCTTTACATATAAAAGAGTTGGCTTGTTATTTTTTTTTAAAAAAAAATTATTCAAAGTGATAATGACACATTTACCAATAAATACAAGCAAAGTTTGTCCTTACGAAATCGCAAACAAACGAATTAATAAATTAAAGGTCGTTTTTCTTATGCATGGAAGAAGCGTTTGCGTTTGGACAGAGACTACTCCTCATGTACATTGGTCCCGAGCTACGAGTAAATATACCATGATTGAAAAGCCATTAAATTCATGATATCATGCCTTAAAATCTTAAAATGGAAACATGGAACCACACATGTTTCAATCAAATTTTTGTCCAACCATGCATGTGTTAACACTTTCTTTTGGCTCTATGGTCCTATAGTAATAAGGACAATAAAAATTTGCTAGGAAATGAAAGTTTCCTTCATGTGTATTTGCACAATCTAGCTAACTAGCTTCTTTGTTTACATACATATGTAAAAACAATTTATGGAATTTGTAATAATACAGATGGGAAATAGAATTTTTGATGGGAAATAGAATTTTTGCTGTACTTAAATATAATATACATGAAGCATTCATCATTTCTATGAAAAATTCTGTTGTATTTATACATTTGCATATTCTAATATAAAATATGATCGAACATATTGATTTGCACCGAATAAACAATACCGGAACCCCACATGCATATAGTAGCAAATTAAACCAACGAATAATCTATATAGGAAAAGTAGGACACATGGATGGATGAGTTGATTAACATGGAGGGCATATATATATATATATATATATGATGATGATGATGATGATGAATGAATGATCTAACAATGGGAGCAGGAAAAAACAAGCTAACTACAGATAGATAGATAGATCAAATCAAATCATCAAAGAGAAAGAAAGAAAGAAATCCACAGAGATGTCGTTTTATAATAAATGAGAATATATATCTTAGAATTATAAATAATTTGGAGTGCTAGCTATAAAAAAAAATAAAATAAGAAATTGAAGCATTTTGAAGAGTTGGATTAGCTAGCTAAGAGATGAAGGGTAATGCCAGAACAAAGAACAAATGGTTCCACGTGATGCGGGCCTTTTGGAAGGGAGTACGGGAATGGGATTGTCATTGTCCTTACTTGCGGCGGCTGTGCCCCTTCCTTTGCCTCTATGTGTATGCGTATGGGTCTTTTCTCGTCTCTCCATTATTATTTTTCTTATTGTTTTATAAATATTATCTTCTCTTCTCTTTTTCTTTTTATTAGTTACACAATATTAAATATTTCCAAATTCATTCACATGTTAACTAATTATTTACCGTTTAGATGAGTATCTATCTTCTCTCTTTGTATAATGATATCCCATTAACAAAAGCATAACTCTATAATGCTTTATAAAAATATTTTCGGAAACTTGTTAAGTTAATTTAGTTATATTAATATAAATCAATGTTGCAAATCTTAATTTAATTTAATTTTTAAATTTAAATTTAAATTTAAATTAAATTAAAAATTAAAATAAGTTGATGAACATGATTGATACTAAAAGGAGGTGAAAAGAGATTACATATGGATTAGATACATTTTTTGAGTTAATTAGGGGGTTAAATAATGAGCTACGTTTTATGTCTCTATTATAATAATTTGAACAATTGAAGAGCTTGTAATTCCATTGGAACTTACACACAATCCTGATTAATTAATTTTGAAAATTAATTTATTAACATAAATAAATATTAATATATCTTAGATTTACATTTTATTATGAAATGATATCATGGGAAGAATGTTGCAGCATTTTACGACAAACACCACGACAACGTTGCTAGTATTCCTTTGAATTGTATATCACAGAAGCTGCCAAATCAGCAGATATAAAATAATATGATAGTGAAAAGCAAATAAAAATAAATAAATTTAAGCAGAAAGAACAAAACAATACAGTGCAATGAAAAATCTGTCAATCCTCAATGGATTCTAGCATCCTATACTATTCCTCTGAATCACTCAATTGGTGGGCCACGAGCTCACTTTGGATTTATTTGTTATCTTTTTCCAAGAACTTCAAATAAACAACTTCATTGGTTGATGCGCACAATGATGTAGGATCCAGCTTCGTTAATCTAAATTTAACTCCATTTTCTTTCATTAATTACTACTAATTTAAAATCTTAATCAGCTAGGGTTTGAAAAGCCGTTTAATTTTTGGTACATCTGGAGACATATCTATCAAAATTTTGATGAAATTCAAGAGATGTTTGTTTCTAATGAATTTTATGAATTAATTAACCCTTTTCGATGATCATATAGCTAGTTAGGGTTTTGAGAAATTTTGGTGATTTTTTGCACGGTTGTGCTGCATCTGGATTATGAATTTGGATGTAGATTTGCATACTTTACTCTTATAGCCAACCTTAAAGGATTTCTGGGTTTGGTCAGGTTTTGGTTTATATGAGGTAGGTCCCCTTGCAACAATCAAATAAAATATAATAAATAATTGTGATTACTTGCTAATTAACTAACCTTTTTCTTAACTTGTTATGCGTTTTGCATGAACAGCTAGAGGTGCTGCTATTGATCATTAACCTTTCTATATTATCAGACAAAATACAAAAGAAAAATAAAAGAAAAGGAAAAGGAAAAAAATAGCTGATCCCATCTCTTTATTGGTTCCTTATGCCTCTCTTCTGCTTTTTGATTTATCAGTGAAAAAGCCAGTTACCAGACCCCATGAACATCAGACGTGGCCTTTTTTTTCTTCCTTTACTTATGGTGCTAGTTCTTTGTCTTCCTCTAACAGTACTTAGCCAAAAGAATCCCAACTCTCAATCCAAATTTTTTTTTTTTGCCTTCTCTTTCTCTGCCATCATCAATGTCTTTTTCTTAGACAGAACATGAAATCTTCAGCTGTTTTTCTGCTGAAGCCAGTTAGTGAATACTTCAAGAGTCTTCATGTCAGCTCTGTAATGTTTCTGAGTGAATTCGAGCAGCATAGGCCATGTAAAATCTGGGTATATTCTTGGGCTGTATATGTCCACCAATTCAGTAGGTGGGGTTACCACTTTATCATTTTTTGGACACGCAAAGAAAGCAAGAGATTTCCTTGTTGTTTGGCTGTTGACAACTGCTCGGTGCAAACAACTCTTGTATCTTCCATTAGAAAGAGCCTGCAAATCAAAACACAAAATTAATTAGTTTTATCTCCATTAATAAAAAAATATTTCAGTGACAAAACAATACATATATATTAATTAGTTAATAGTGAAAAGTATCTTACCATGAAAGTGTCGCCAATGTTAACGACAAATGCTTCGAAATTTGGGCTAATTGAACGCCATTCATTGTCTACAAACACTTGAAGACCACCCACTTGGTCTTGGTGAAGGATGGTTAAAGAAGTTGGATCGCAATGAGGTCCTGTTCCTAAAGTAAGTTCTGGTTTTTGGCATGGTGGATAGTAGTTGAGCCTCATTATCGAATCATTTTCTTCAAAAAATTCTCTAAAATAGGCTCTGTCTATGCCAAGGCTTATTGCTAAGAGCTCCATGATCCCTAGAGAAAGAGTGCTCATAGCTTCGCAGTAGTCCTGGTATATCCTTCTGTATACAAAAGCATATAAATTTCAGTCTTTAAAAGAAAAAAAAAAGCAGCATAAAAATTGGTGGGAAGGGATCAAAATGGTAGCATAGTTTCATACCCGAATTGCCTGAATTCATCTCCCATTGTTTTAAGTAAATAGTTTTCAACAATGTTTGATAAGTTCTTCTCGGCTGAATAACGAAAAGAAAGTGTCTCTTTCCATGGAAGTTTAGAGGAAAACCTACCAGTGAAACTACTGGCGTAACCGCAGTTCTCACCATGTTTTCTCTGAGCCTTTTGCTTTTCAGAAAGTGGCAACTCAAAGAAGTTGTCCATGTAACGATGAGCATCAGCCATGAGTCTTGAATCGACTCCATGATTAACAACAAGAAAGAAACCGTGCTTTCGGCATGCCTCACCAATAAGTCTAGAAGCTTCTTTTTCAGCAGCTGGGTCACCAGAAAGGAAACCACCCAAGTCAATAAGTGGTACTTGAAGTTCTGGCGCATTAGCACAAGGCTTTTCGCCATCGGGCCATATAAACTGTTTTGGTATATCGGTCTGGTGCCTAAGCACAGAGGCGTCAAAAACTAGAGGTTTTTGCTCATCTTTGTTCTCTTCTTTTGGTTGATGAGACATGGATGGTATATTTTTCATGCAGTGTATTACCATTGCATTAAAGAGGTTGAATGTTTGTGAGAGAAGTAGGAATAAAAGAGAGAAAGCAAGAGGGAAGGCTTGGGGAATAGTTAGTTGTGAGAAAATTAGAAAGAGGGAGTGATATAAGTTTGAGAGGGGTGTTGAATGAAAAGCCAAGACCACGCTCATTGGGGAGATCGGTGAACCAAAATTGGAATCTTATAGCTCTCTCTTTCACTCTCTTTAACTTAAGTATTTGCAAGGAAGGGCTTTTAAAGAAGGAATTTTGCAGTTTGGGTATTTCTGAATGAAAAATTAGGTAATGGGTCCAAGTTCTAGGAGTGTTGTCTTCTTTAAAGTTTGCTAGGAAAGCGTTTCCCAATGGCATTTGGCGTTTCTTGGAGAGAAAATATGTTAATGTCACCCGCTTACTCCTCACTGTCTTGTAGCAAGCAAGTTTTTTTTTTAAACTGTTGGACCCAAATTGAAAGGCATAAGCCAACCCGAGAGAGAGCTGCCCTGTTGCCGTGCCTTCCTTTTGGGAACAATAAGTCTTGGCAAGATAATGCAATTTTAAGAAAAGTGTATAATCAAACAAACCCCCAATTAATAGCTTGAAAAAGAGGTCATGATATCCCCACTATTCAACATATATACCTTTAATTATTTCCTTTGTTATTCTTAAACAAGTAAAAATGAACCATAAAAGAAAGGCCTGACATTAAAATTTCATATTGGCACATTCCGTATCAAAATATTGTGTTTAAGTAAGATTTGAGGATGACATAGATCATTCGCCAAGGCAATGTCAAGTTATGGCTCAAGCAATATTATGAAAGATTGCTTGATCAAAACAGAATGAGTGTGCCAACTTATAGGCAACCGTCGTCTCGAGCGGTCATCCTAGGTCAAAATAAAATGAGTGTGCCAACTTGTAACTAACCAATGACTTGAGTGGCCATGGTAACCCGATTGTCCGCCAAATTACTGCTGACTTATGGCCTGAGTAGCCATGCTAGCTAGGTTGTTCATCAAGCTACGGCTCGAGCAGGCGTCATTTTTTCAGCTTAAAACCTAATTTTTTCAGGTTGTGTTTTTGGATAGATGAAACTATTTATAACGAAATTTTATGTGACCTAAACTTTCTAGGAGACGTTATTTCTTCTCCCTACTTTCTTGTCAAGAGAAATTAATCAAATTCTTATGTGAAACAAATTTATGTGAGCGTGTTCTTTTGTTAACCTTCATCGTAATTATTACTTAAAACCTAACTATAAAATCTTCAAAGTTTTGAGTGTTGTTGATAACTAAAATTCTAGTGCATTAAACATGATGTTCAAGGATTCTATAGACAAAAGAAGATTTTAGAGTTTTAAAGGCGAGACTTTTTTAAGTCAATCACTCATCAAGTTAGCCATATTTAAGTTACAAAAGTTCTTATACTAAATTACCGATTGTAAATTTCTTTTTTATTAGTGAAATTTGTAGGTAACTCTTATCTAAACTCGAAAAAATTTTATCTTGTTAAAAGTTTTTGTGAAGTTTTCCCAAATTCTTGTCTTATTAATTTATTTGTGTTTGTTACTTTAGAATTTGTTTATTATCGTTGATTTGCTTTACTAATTATCTGTAACAAAAGTACATGTAATAAGTAGCTGTTGTAGCATGTATGGCTAGCCAAAATGATTCAACATGGGAGTTTAAGGAAGAGACAAAGAAATGTTTCTGTTGGGAATCAGGAAGATTTTGAAGTGGAACAAAATGACAGAAGCTAAAATCTACGGAAATTTCATGTCAAGGAAACAACAGACTGCAATGGACAAAGGGTACAATTGAAAATATTGGTAGTTCACCAGTCGAATCACTATAAAAGCTGAAGGCTTTGCTTAAGGTAAAAGAATGTGATTAGCCCATAACAGAATGAAGCTCAAGACTATTATCGTGGGTGTATTAACTATTAAGTACCAATATATATATATATACATATATGGAGAAGAGAGAGTTCAAAAATATTTTTAATTCTCAGATCTCATTTCAAAATCTTGATTTATTTAATAAGAGGACAAATGTTTGTCAGATTAATCTCTAGTTAATTGACAAGCTTACTTCCTGTTAATTGACCCTAAAACCCCCATCTTAATTAGGCCAAATTTGTTGTTATTCAAGCAGAGGCCAGAGGATTATTAATAAATATCACTTTATTAATCAGATTGTTTTATTTATCGAATTCAAGTGTAGTGTCAGCTTTCTCTAGCTGGAACTGAGCTCTAAAGCTGATATATATCAAGCAACTCTAATGTAGCTTATTCAGTTTATAAATCCGAATTATTAATTAGTTGGGCATTAATTTTTTGATGGGTGGTCATTCTTCTAACTTGAAATAATAGTGATACAATATTTACTCACAGTTAAAAAAAAAAAAAAAAAAAAAAAAAAAGGCATATCATAGTTACCCTTTTACTTTCTGAAAAATCAATATGTAAAGGTACATTCTAGCATCGCATTGATGACAATGAAAACCCCATTTTGCCATTGGGTGGGGGAAGTTGAGGTTTCCAATTAATGGCTAGTGAACGAGGCATACAGCTAACATATAATAGTGTGGTTGTGGTGGATTTGACACGATCAATATGTGATTACAAAAAGGAATCCATGAACTCTTCCTAAAAAATGTCCTTGAAATTAAAATTTTAGATTAGACATCTAGGTTGGTTGGATTTCTTTCAACAGTATTACAACCAAGTAGAGAGTGAGTGCCATGTTAGGGACAATATTGAAGTTCGATTTCTTCTCATTACCCACCAAAAGATTATTTGCTTTTTGCCCCATTTATGTACCATGATTTTGCTCGTGGGTCCATTGGAGATTTAGATTTTATTACAAAATGGACAGACTCACAATCCCATTTGATTTTGCTTAACATTTTGAAGAAAAATATAAAAAGAAAATCTGCTAAATCGAATTAGTGGCCTCAAAAGGATGTTTAGCAGAAATATGAACTCAACTTTTGCTTCCTCCACTTCTTTTTAGCCTATTTGCTGGTGTCAGTTAATTATAAGCACCATAAACAGTGTTCTCTGTGTGTGTGTGTTTTTTTTCTTTTACAGAAACACCAAGGTGGTTTTTGGTGGAGACCATCTGAATTTAATACATCGTACTATAAATTTTGCAAGTTGCAAGAAGCAGCTCCATATAATCATACAAGAGAAAGGACAAGAAGTAATCTTGCAGAGATTATAATGCACAGAGAGCAGAATTTAAATGCAGAAAATTGCCACAGATTGCTACTAGGTAGTGTCCTTTTAAGGGACTATTTGAGCTCTTCTGTTCGCCAGGCAAAGTGAGCCAAACAGTCCAAGTTGCAGTCATTCTGACACAACTTATTACAAACTGGACAAACGATTAGAAATTATTATTACAACTAACAGGGTAGATTCAATATAGTCGAAAGGTCAAGTTACAGTATAACAGTTATATTTGATGATTTGTAAAGTAACAGCTGCTCTACTGTAGATGGACCCAAAAAGAGCAAGCCCTCATAAAATGACATTGTGAACAAGACCAGATGCATGAACATTAAGCCTTTCATGTCCTTTTATGTAACCAATTAATTAATTTTGCACAAATTTCTGAAGCCTACTTTACAATATGGTCTACATACATAACTGAATCTGCATGGTATTTTCGAATTCTTCAAAAGGTTTTCGACAAATTTCTCAAACCCTACTTACTTTGCTTAAATTACAGTCAAATGTTAACATACATAACTTCAAAATTTACTCTTTAATCTCGTATAATAAGTTAAGATACAGGAAGTCAAAGTGTTGCACTCATTGCTCCCTGCAAATCACTCAAGGTTAAGAAATTCCTAAACTAATATTATTAAAACTTTGAATCTCAAGTTCATTAATTTGTTCTTAATGATGAATTCGATTAGAGTATATCAATGTTGTCATCTGTAGAAGGAGACTCTTGTAGTGGAATTCTGTGAGGCTGTGAAACTAAAGTGTTGGAGCACTTACTTAGATCAGGTCAGCTTAAAATCTTTGAAGATAAATAATAAACTTAGTGTTTAAACTGTAATTACGTTTTCCTTAGTTGACTTGAATAGTTTCATGCAAATTATATGATCGAAGTCTTCTCCCACTTAGAGAGTTTGATTAATTTATAATAAATATCTCACATGCAAGTCATGAAGCCTTTTCCCACCGAAACTTCCACTTATAAATATCATCTACAAAAGAACTTGGAAGACCGATCCAACAACATCATGTCTTGTAAACTAAAAGAATTTACAATGAATAATATTAAAAATATTAATTATTAAATGTAAATTAACGTAATACCAAAAATTATTAATGTGAGATTATATGTGATTATTATATACTAATATCACATCAATTTATATTTAATAATTTATATTATTAGTTCTATAATTTAAATACATTAAACTAAAATAGTTATAATTTATATATATATATATATTATATAATACTATACTGAAAAATATGTATTATAAATACTATACTTTTAATATCAAAACACACACTTAATTATCTCTTGATTATTTAATTTAGAAAGTATATTAGAAAATGTTGGAGATTAAGGAAACAAAAAGAATTAGAAATTAATTTTAGAAAATTTAAGAAACTTTGCTAACCATTAGATAAGTATATAATAATCACATAAAGAAATCTAACAATTATTAAGAGTTTTGCTTTACTTTAATACAACAAACTTTGTAGTGATTATCTATATAGGAATAAATTTTCTTTAGTCAATTAGTTATAAATAAGAATAAATTTTAATTATAATAAGTTATACATTTTCTAAATCCTACCTTAAAGAATTCGCTTTGATATAGTAATAATTATTTATATATTACAAAAAAATATATATATTCTATATTACATTAAAGAAATGAAAAGATGGAATAAATTATTTTTTAAAAATTGTTTGGAACAACAATTTTTTATTTAGAGTTGTTACCACATTTTTAAACTCGCGAGCATATAATAACTCGTCAGTATGAACATTTTTTTTATTGAAACTAAAATATTTTTAGTTTCTCAAGTATGTTTAGAGTTTCTTAGTACGAAACTTTTTGTATTTCTATAATATCATTATCAAGATTATCTCTTTCATATTCTTATCTAATAACAGCAATGATTTCTTCTTTAGTTAAAGTATACACGACTTGTTGTTCATTTGGATGATTGAGGTAAATATTAATATCTATTCGATTAATATAGTAAAGTTGTTGAATCAAATCACTTAATAATGCAATGACTCTTTGATTCTTTTCATCCACTTCATTTATAACTTGCAATTCATGACACAAAAGGTCCTAATTTTGCAGTGCTTAAAATAATTAGCAATTGTCTGTGATATTATATCAATTGTCTATCTCAAGAGTACATTTAAAATTTCGTCAAAGACACTTATATTTGTTAGTTCCAAGATAAAATCTTTATCCATTTCAAAAGTAGGCGATTAAAGCGCTGACAATAATAATCTTTGAAATTTCTAATGATGTATACATCACATGACTAGATTTTAAAAGTGTTATTTAATGGTAAGTGCAAAACAATTGTGTGATAAAATTGAGAGAGATTCTCTTTTTTTTCTATGTGTAATATAATTATCTATGATAAATAAACATTTTTATTCAAACGGCTATCACACCACTTAAGTCATTCTATAAAAAAATAAAAATAAAAATGTTATCTATGCATTTGAATTTATTTGATACTTGCAATTGAGATTATTATTGTTAATATTCTTAAAGTATCTTAAAATAAGAAACTTATTGACAGCCCAAAGCAGAAGTTTGTTAAAGACATCACATCTATAACAAATAATAATTGTAATCCTCTCTTTATTTTGCCTTCAACTCTCCAACTATTTTGTTACAAAAGAGTTATAAGTTATTTTCTTCCATATCATAAATGTCATTTCAAGCTCATTTATTTAATTCATTTCTTATTGGTGGCAAATTACCTTTAATTTTCTTCATATTAACTGAGTTCGTCTCCTCAAAACGATGGAATGAATGAATTACATGTCATTACTTGAACTTTTTCAATCGTCCATTTGAAAATTCAAATAAGGTAACTTCAGGATAGAGTTGCCTTAGAAAAATATTTTCTTCTTCTTTTAGCAATTATCATTCATAGAGGACAGACTCCATCGTTGGGTACTTTATCATCTTTAAACGTTTTGTTTTTGAGTTAAATAATGCTTCTTTTTGAAGGAGGTCGACTGATCATTCAAGTGTCTTAGATATTGTTACTTGTGATACCTTAAGACCATGAGTATCTTCTAACCATTTCACAACATCATTTTGCTTCCAGTTGGGGTTTAATTCTTTCATTTTACACAATTCTATAAGAATATTTTCGGTCAATTGAATTATGTATTAACTTTGGGTGGCATAATTGATTTGCTAGAGGAAGAAGGAAATGTATCACTTAAATTGGTTAAATAATTTAAAAAAAAAAAACCCACAATGGAAAAAATCACTGAACTGTAGTTTAAAATTAACTTCCACAATGTTAAATAATGGGATAACAATTGTCTAGAATAGCACTAGAGGCTCACAACATCAATAAGGAATGTTTTTAACTGTCTAAAAGCGAACACAAAATAAAATAATATTTCCTAGTGAGTTATAAAATAAATGTAAAAAGAGAGAATAACCATTTATTTGTTATTCCTACAATTTATTCTCTTCTCTAGCCTCTTTCTTTTCTCTTCACTCACTCTACATGATTTTTCTATACTTTTTTTATGTATTTTAAAAATTAAAACAAGCTACTCCTTATATAAGTTTTTGTTCTTCTTTCCTTCTTCCAGTCTTATATAAATTTCTTCTTCATGTAAGATTAGATTTTTATTTATTTTTTTTATTATAAAACTCTTTTACCTAAGAATTCTTAATGCTTGTTAAATTGGGTAACCCTCACGTGAGGTGGAAATCAATCCAACAACTTTTTAAGTCACTTGCATTAAGGAAAACTAATTCAAAATAATAATTTTTGTAATTATCTCTTCATAATAATAAAATTAGTTTGGTCTGAATTAAGGTTAATAATATGAGTCACGACAAGATTATTTGATACGAATTCAAAATAAATAAACGAATTTAAATTTAGAAAATTTAACACGAATAATAAACGGATCGTATTTGTGTCACCCATTTAATAATCGTTTCGTATTCATATTTGAACTACTAAATTCGTTTATTTATTTAAGACACAAATCATAAATAAATAAATAAATAGTAAACGAATAAAATAAAAATCTCAATTCGTTTACGATCCTTTTATCTTAAAAGAATAAATAAATAATAAATAAATAAAATGATCGTCTCAATTAGTTTATAATTCATTTACAATTTATTTATGATTTGTTTATTAATCAAGTTTAAACAAATTGTATCTAAATCATTCGTTTAATAAACGAATCGTATTCGTGTTTGACGTTTTTAACATGATTAATAAACGAATCGAATTCAAATTGATCTTTACTTAACACAACACAAATACAATACGATATAAATACGACACGATAATCTGAATTACTACATTTAGTCCAAATACGATGACTACAAAGTAATTTTACTGTATTTATATATTTAACATTTATTTTTTAGGGGAAAATATGTGGGCTCCCTTGTTTGCTCACCATGGGATTGAACAAATCTAACTTTAATTCAGAATATGAGATTTTGCAGGCAGTAAATATCGCGCGAATCATATACCAGGCAAAGAAATGGCAGCCACAAGTAAGCCGATGGCTATACCAAAAAGCTTTTGGCAACACAATACAGGAAAGAAAAACGTTGTACATTGAACAATTTGTAAATTCTACAAAGCAAGCTCCTCAATCATGGACTAAAATCAAACGTTTATTTTTAAAACATAAATGAAATTGTGTCAGTGATTGAGCAAGAGTGTGTTTAGTATTGTATTCAAACTGTCATTTTTTTTCTTTCTTCCTTTTAAAAAAATGAAGATTAATGCTGGTTTGATTGCTTGTTTATGCATAATGACATCTTTTTAAATCTAAAATAATACACTAAATTTAAATTCTTACATGCCCAAGACCTAAATTCCACTCCGTCCTCTTCCTCTAACTCTTCTTTTGTTTCATTTATAAACACAAATTTTAAAAAAAAATTATGTTTTAACGTTGATGTGAGGGGGAATTTATAAACTAACTAAACTATTACTTTAAAAAAAAAATTAAAGATTAACTATAAAAATATTATTTAAAAATTAATACTAACACACTATAAATATCGAGCAGATGAAAATAGTTACTTTTATTAATTATTTATCAAATTAATCATGTTTGTAATTAGATTACCAAAGAAGTCAAAAATATTTGGACAAAAATATATTTCTATAACCAAATAAAAAAAAAATAAGTTCTCTTCTTCTCTCCGGCGTTTCCATTTCTTTCTAACTATGATTTTTCAGCAATTGATTTTTCAATGAAACAAAAGTTTAAGATCTATAAAGTGAAGAAAATGTTAAGAATAGTTTAATTTATTTATATTTTTATTTACAATTTTTATCAAAAAAAAATTGGGTGAGATGTTGCCGGGAATCTATTCTTCATTGAAAATTTTAATTGGATCCAATTTTTAAAATTTTGAATGGATCACCATACTTATGAAATTAATGAATAATAATAAATTTATTTTAAAGTCTTACATATTGGTACAACAACTTTATTTTTTTGCGCGCTCTGTTTGAGGACTAATATAAATTTTTTTTAATTTTTAATTGTTATTCATTAATTGTAAAAGTATGAGGGTCCATTAGATATTTTAAATTTGACGCCATATGAAATTTTCCAAATTGCTCTGGCAAGAGAGGCAGAAACTCAAGGTATAAAATTGCAAATAGACCCCTTATATTTTTTAATTAACACATAATTATAAAATAGTTTAATTTGTTACATATTAATACTCAAACAAACCAAACCTACACCCTACAGATATGAATATGTAAAATTCTGAAATATTTTATTATTATTCATTAATTTCAAATGATTGGGATCCATTCAAAATAACAAAATAAAATTTGTTTACATTTTTGGAGTGGGAGGCATTTTCTTTCAAACTCAATTTTTTTGATTAATTCGATAAACAAATTATAAAAGTGATTATTTTAATAAATTGATTTATAAATATGATTAGTTTGGAAAATTTCCCTATAAAATAAGGAGCATACCCTTCTTGTTTTCAAGAAAATGATAGTGGAACTAGCAACACAGTTACACAAGAAGGCAATAAACGTGAAGCAAATTAAATTATGAAACAATGACCCTTATTTTGATAATTTTTGAACCCCTAATCCTAATTATCTTTCTAATAATCCCCATTAATTAATTAATTAATTAATCAATCAATTAATCAATCAATCACTTTGATTTCTTGACAAAAATCTTTTTGAAAAGATTCATCACTCTCTTCAAACAGGAATACTAGCTCAACCTCCTTAATTGCCACAGTGTAATGCACTAAATTTTGCTCATCACTGAGACTTATTGAATGGTTTTAAAACGTTTTCTTAAAGAAACAACAACTCCCTTTTTGCCGTGGTTGTTTGGTTGTAAAGATTTACGAGTATATAAATTATGTTTCATGTCTTGTATTACAAATCTCTTTCATATAAGTAATGCTCTAAATTTGCTTAAAAGTGATGATTAACATGTGTTTTGTTGCATTATTATCAATTTTCACTTGTTGAAACATATGCATATGTTATTATTTTTACTTCTCCATAAAACATTGATATCACTGCAATAGTTGGCTGAGTAGGATTGTGTTATTGTGCATAGTTTCACATTTCTTGGAGAATGGTGTTTCAAATTAATAAACAAATGATTTAATTGAATGATCGAATTACTCTAAAGCAGTTTCTTAATCTTATATATATATATATATATATTTCTTTATGCTAAAATGAATGAAAATCCTCACTTGAAGACAGAAAAAAATGGGTGGAGAAAAGAGAAAGGAGACATGAAGGTCCATCACTCCAGGCAACTAACATGATGGTGGAGTTGTCACAAAGGCATGCAGATATAAAAGATGGGGGCAATATTAAGTTTCTCTACAAGAGCAAATCCCATGATATTGACAGACCCAACAAGGTTGGATCTATACACAACTATAGTTTCATCAAGAGTTTGTTGTGCTGTGCTGTGCTGTGAGAAAGTGTGAGGGAGAGAAGAGTGAAAGGATTAGATGATCAAGTTGTGGCTTTGTGTCACAATTAGGACAAACACAGTTCCATCCTCTTATTATCCACTAAAAAGATTGCTTACTTTTGTCTGTACCATTATTTGTTGGTGGGTCTGGTGGAGGACTTAACATCACATTAGAAATGGGGGGCAGAGACAATCCAGATTGATTTTGGTTTTGGATCTTTGAGGAAAAAGACGGACTTCGCTGCAATGATTTCAAAAGTATGTTCTCATTGTCATCGAAATGCTATTTATCATTACCAGACACAAATATATGTTGCTAATATATATATCTATTATCTATGACTTTGCTTATTTGTAGTTTATGGCTAAACAACATGTATTCCAAATTATCATATATTTGGTTTCTGCTATATATATATATATATATATATATATACTACTACTACTACTACTACTACTACTACTACTACTACACACAATTATTCATAGCTTACACAGTTTGTCATTATAATTATAAAACACCAACATGTTGTAGAGGTTGCTGTCTGATCTTCACATGTTATACCACAAATGTTTTTATCTCACACGCTTGCTTGTCATGACTCTGCAGATAGATGCCAACAAACACACGCTTGATTGTCATAATAAGAACCCGCAAACTCTTTTATCATGCATAAATATATAGTTAAAAAAAAATTCTATAATCTGGAGCTGGAGATACGGCATACTTGAGCAATTGTCTTTCTGTTTGAACACAGTTGATTCCAAGTGTTTAAACTGATATCCCATGTAGAATTGGAAAAATATCAAATCACTAACTACAACTAATCATACAAATTATAAAAATTCTGATGGATCTAAATTACAACAAACAGTACATGTGGGGAAGAAGAAAACAGAAGGCCTACATCTCTACATTACTTTCATTTTGCACTGAAAAAGCGCACTTTTTTCATGGGCCCTATCTGGAGTATTCCTTTCTGCGAAGAAGAGAATATAGTTAGACAATGTCACATCCTAAGAAAGGTAGAAAAAAAGTATCCAATGGATAACTGATACCGACTATGGAAGTCTTAAAGGAAGAAAAAGTATCCCAACATGTCATCATATGTTGAGTGCGTGCTGTGCCAATGTCACTAATATTTGGGGGTTGTTGGGTTGCAATTTAGAGGAAACCAGTAGTTATTAAGAACCTTAATGTTTTTCCAATATGCATACGCATGTGCATGTATATAGTGGGAGATGCTAGTCTTAGTTGTACCATAAAAGTCGGTCGGGGAGCTGCCATTGGATGAATTTTATTATGGAGATCTGATCAGCTAAGGTTCCAATCGATTGATCAATTTTGACATCAACTCAACTCTCTTCTGTATGCTCATTGATCCTTTATGTGTACATGTATATACACCACCAAATTCTGTCTTTAGGAAAAGGTTATCGCAACTATGTTTTCAAGATCATTCAACAGATGCATCCACAATTATCAGTTGGCGGAAGTGATTCCAGGCTCTAAAACATTATACAATAGAGATTATGTTTTCAAGTTGGATATAATACTGCTTCCTTTACTTAATCAACAACTTGTTCCAAAATTATTTCCAAGGTGGGTTATAAAGAACGGAGGGAAACTTCGTATTACCAAGTAAATTTTGTGGGGCTTTTATCAATTTAGTAAAAATTCATTGCTCCTGACAGTGAAGACTTAATAGATGCTGAAAATGGTTCAGACAAGCAGTGAAGTTTCCACTTTCCAGCCGTAACAATATCGATTCATATGTATTTTCCTACTGCCTGTTTTCTGTTTCTACTTGGTCTTCTCCATTTTTTGTACTCAACCAAAACAAGGGGAATAACATCCAATCTAGCACCTGAAAGATATCTTACGTATACGGATATATTTCGAACGGAGTTATTTATTGTTCTGTAATACCAGATTATTTCCAACCGTACAGCCAATACTTAACAGAATAAATATATGACTCGAAGGTCATGAAAAGTTGGTATGCCCACCCATACTTTTAGCATAACTTGAAATAAAACCAGATACTTGAGACCGATAATCGGAGCACTCTTTATGTGATGACTGTAGGTTTCTCCCTCCCAGTGAAGTCCTTCAGCTTTGACACAGATAATGCCAGATCTGAAACATGATTAGTAATTTAGGAATAAAATTATGTAAGTTATTAACTACAAACTTACACAAATGACAATGAACTAACCTATTAATGGCTTCAATGCCGTCTGTGCATCCACTTCATGTTTAGAGGCATTTGGCTCAAACTGTTCAATGTACAATCTAACAGTTGCACCTGCTGAACCAGTTCCCTACAAGAAAAAAATATGAAACATATGGTTAAATCACAGTAGCAAATGATTCTTCAGATTTTACACGAGAAAACAAAGGTTGGTCCATACTGATAATCGAAATATGATCCTCGATCCATCTGTGAAAACAAATCGAACACCTTGCTTTGATGCCATACTTCCATCAACCTAAACCATTTGATATAATATAAAGATTGAAGGAGGAGCAAATTGGAAGATGCAAATGGGCAAAGGAAATGAATCGCAACTTAGAGAAAATAAAAACATGTTCAGTACTGTTAAAACTTACAGGATCAGTATATGCAAAGTCGTCTGCAAATTGAAGGATGTAACTTCCTAAAACATGAAATTTTGAAGCAATCAAGCATTGTCTAAACCGAATGTAATGTAAAGAAATGAGATTTCAGTGCCAGCTTACCATACTCATCACCTGCTTTGCTCTTAGATACCAAATCTCTAAGATATTCTATCATTTTATTGGCTCCTTCAGATTCACATTCCTGAACATATATTAAGCATATTAAAGAGATGCACCAAGAATAAACTTATTAAGATCCCCAATTTCAAGAAAATCTTAAAATGCAACTGAACTAAAAACTATAATGATTTTGTATTAAATGCAATGATGCTTACTTCATAGTCATATCTTGAAAAGAAGTTTCTCCCATAAGTTACCCAATGTGCCTTCACAACATCAGAGACAGATACCAATTTTTCCCCCGGTTTCTTGTCTTTGTTTCGGTGTGCAATAATCGAAAGCCAAGCCAGCACAGCCCTGTCATTTGGATCACAAATGCTTTTAAATTTCATGGAAAATAGACAGCAAAGAAAGAACTTATACATTGATCCTATAGTTCTTGATAGTGAAAAAGTAAACCACATTCAATACCACATAAACAATGAAAAGTGACCTTAAAATTGAACTCACATGGACAAAATTACAATACAACATAGAGGCAAACGAGGGAATATAAGGCAAGAAACTAAACTACTTGAAGATTTCAGCTTTGACCTAGCCAAATTTAAAAAATATCACGGAATTTGCATATTGAGCTGAGGGCAACAATATGATTCTGAAATTTGTTCTTGTCTAATAAATTATCTTATTTTCCAACAAAATGATGTAAGACACTATAAAAAATTAAGAACCATGTCAGTTATCTATGATGGTACACCCATGTGAAGTGCTACAGTGACACGATCAAACGAAACATGGCTCAAGGGATTGAAAAACAAATTACAAACAAGAATTTATGTAGAAACCTCAAAGTACATTTCTGCACTGATATGTTTGTGTTAGTAAATGTAGGTAGTCTTTCAACCAGCATTCTAATGGCCACAATATTAAAATAGACAATTACCATATGCCATCTTTCTCACGAATGTGATCAGAACCTGTACCGAAACTTTCTTCCCCACATACTGACAACTTCCCAGTATCCATGAGATTGCCAAAAAATTTCCAGCCTGTGGGAACCTGAATCCAAGAAGATGTGTTGTTTGTTATGACAGAAGAATCCCCTGTATGGAAAACAATGTTCCTAATACATCATTTTTAAAGAAAGCAATAATACAATAGTTTAAAAGTGCCTAACCTCAAAAAATGGAAGATTCAATTTTTCAGCAACACGATCAAGAGCACCACTTGTCGGCATGGATCTAGCTAAACCCTGAGAAATGATAACAGTCATTTTTTTTCAAGTTAAACTAGAAAATTGGAAAGAAAAGGTGCTTAAGTTTCCTACCTTAGGGCCACTCTTAAAGTATGGAATGGCTTCTTGTGCATTGGCTGCAATAATTGCAACCGAGTCTGAGGGAGTGACAAAAAACCTTTTACCTAGAATCATGTTTCTATCTCCATCTCCTGAACAATAGTAACAGAATAAGTATACTGCAATTAAATAGAACGATATATTGCGGCCCAATGTTATACAGAGAAATATTAATAGTCTAACAATTGGAATTCCTTTACAATGTTCACACATCAAAAAAATTATACAACAGATACTAATGGTATCATGTACACATGGAGAAGAAAACGAGGATCAAATAACTAAACTATGAATTTCATACTTCAAGAATATAAAAATTGCAAGTTCCCCCTATCTTTCTATAAGCACAAGCAGCCATAGAACCTTGATGAAAGTTGTGAAAACATCCTAATATGTATGCATGAGTGCAAGCAAGCACTCAAGTGAATGGAAGGACATCATCAAAACACAAGAAGTCTTAAATTCATATTCTTTGGTAACATTTTACATACCATCACTTGCAGCTCCAAAATCAGGTCCATTCTGTCCATACATAATGTTGACCAAATCTTTGGCATATCTGTTTTCAATAAAAGGAAGTTATGCCATGCAATAACGGCAAAATGACCTCCTATTTGCAGTTATTAACTTTCTTACGTAAGATTAGGGTCAGGATGACCATGCCCAAAGTCCTCCAGAGGCACTCCATTTGTAATCGAATCCTTCATGACATATCTAACATCTGCTGTCAGAAACATCAATGGTAATCATAATAATAGTACATTCTAGATGTTTTATGCATGAAACATACCGGTTTGGCTCCTAGCTTGTCCACAAAGATAGGTTTTGCATACGCACCAGTAACTGCATGCATGGCATCAAATACAAACCTAGAATGTAAAAACCAACACAATATAATTTAGAATCATGAAATCTTGATCTTGCCCAAGCATCTTAAGTCCTCAAAATTAAACAAAGCCATGAATGTAAGACTTTGTCATTACCATAACAAGAGAAACCAAAAACATCTAAAACCACAAACTTCTAAGTTATTCCATATGGAGCACATAAAACTAACTCAATATGCAACTAAAATTGGACAAGACGATAAATTTTCAATGGTTAAAGAGCAAAGAGATTAAAACAAGAATGCAAAAAATCTTGAGCTGGCTGGCATAGGAACAATCCATGAAGTAGCCCAAACAATGAGTTAATCTAATACAGTGCAGATAAACCAGTTCCAACTGAAGTACAGTAGTATCTATGAACACTCGCTTTGCAAATTGGTAAAAAAATAATAGTGCCAACTTTACAATGTGGGAACTCCTACATTCCTCCAAAGTATCACAATTAACGTATTTTCAGAAATGGTTAACAATTAAGCACTAGATGCCTCTGGCTTAAAATGAAAAGGTATGACACACATCCTCACTAAAAATTTAGAATGTGTGTCCATCCCTAACAAATCAACTAAATAAACTTAATCATTGAGCCCAAGTGTTTATTTGGTGTCACATATAGCATTGTCTCCAGATTCCAACCAAAAATAGTTTTTTCCCACTTTCCTACCAAATCTCTCTTTATTCAGGAATATCAATGAGAAGATGGAAAAGATTGTGGTAGATTACGTTCACCAAGAAAGGACCTGAATTTGATCTTGGTTTATGAGGTTTATGCCTTCTATCCCATCTCTCCACAACAGGAAGAAAGTTTGCCAAGTTTGAATCTAACAATAAGACCTTGATGCCAATCCATGGGATTTTATCCCAAGTACATGTCGGATGTGATACTGCACATGCCCTGGATTAGTAAGATGCTCAGAGAGCCCTAGACATCAAATTAGGCAAAAAAAATGTATAAAAGAACCTAAGAGTACTTAAGGAATTGAAAACCAAGAGGAAACAGTGCATCATTAACGACAAAAGTGTTCCTACAACCATGTTGAAAATGAATGCCATAAATAATATACATTTCTGTACATACACAATTCTTCTTTAATAAGGATATTCTTATTTTTGTAAAATGAAAATGACATAATGAGAACTTTTGGATTGATCTAATCAAACTTGATGATGTCAACTGACAAGACAATGTCCACACAAAAGACAAGGAATTGAACCAATGGCTCACATTACATCATCCTTACTTTACAAACATAAGGACATCCATACTAGAGAAGGATTGTCTGTGCGTGTGTGTGTGTAAAGTTGCACATAGAAGTTTATTGATTAAACCCATCATTCCTCAAACAAAAAATAGTTAAAAAATAATAATAATAAAACCCTCCTACAGGTGTCAAATGAAGAAGCAAAAGGAACAGAAGAAGAAAGACGGCAGTGAAGTGAGTGAAATATCTACAACAGGATTCAGAAAAAAAGGATCTACAAGGCAGCCTGTCATATAACTACAAATGTTGGCCCAGATAGAATGGTGTAGTATGACAGGATTCATATTGCTGGCTGTGAATCGCACGTGGTAAGGCATAACTGGGTTGAGTTAAGATGAGATATAAACTTCAGGTTACATTGTGAGTGTAAAACACGTAGATTTACATCAGATAAAGTGGTAGCCAAAAGGAAACAGGCTAGGAAGTAAGGTAGGAAACAGATAAAGTTGTTTGCCATAGCCAAACCTACCATGCCTTCAACTATTGAGGTTAACAGGAAAAAGGTAGGAGATAACCAAAAATGAAACAGGCTAGGAAGTAAGAAAATTATCCAATAAAACCAACATGACAGTATTCCTGCCTGGTTAAGGACACAAATCATACCTGAAATCAGAATGTGAAAGAAGGCTTTTGACGAGCGGAAAATCAAAAACATTCTGCAAAAAAATCAATACGATTACTATAATTAAGCACACATGAATTTTCATCCTAAAATAATGAAACTTGAGCATTTGTTGTTTCCCACCTCCATCAGCTCCAAATAGTCAGAAACAGGGTCTACTACTTCAACACTGAAGTTTCCATATTTTGTGACTCCGAGAGAAGAAAGGTCAACATCGGGAATGTCTGCCATTTTAATCTCAGAGATCTGCATAACACTTAAATATCTCAAATTTCAAAGGTGGGAAATAATGAAGTGACAATGCTCAAGCAATTGATGATATCCCATTACAGTTCAAAACACTTAGCTCTTAATTAATAAAATATTTCTAAAGAATAAGGAAAATGAACATCAACCGTAATAAAGTAAATAAGAAAATAATAAAAACAACTAGTACCAGCACCAGAAGTGAAAGGGAGAGAAAAGAAGATGGAAAAATACAACAAAAGACTAAATTTATTTATAAAATTATTCAGCCAAGGACTAATATGACAATAACATCTTCTGTTCCAAATCACTGACCAGTTAAGTGTCAAAAATAACTTAATCACAAAAGCCAGCTTGCTCTAATAGATGGCAAAAAGCTTACTCAGCACAAGCCACAAGAAATTGCATTTCAATCTAAACCCCCTACCAACCCTCGGTAGTGAATATTTTATCTATTTGCCTGATTGTTCTAATAGATGACACACTTCAAAGCACTGATTATCTTACCTACTTGTAAGCATGCATTTTGATGGAGACCATGCATTTGCCAATACAAATGGTTGAATACCTTTTAGATTGAGAAACAAAACAAAAAGAACGTGGAAGAGTGAAAATTCAAGACAATAGAAAAACTAGATTTCCAGATCAAATAATCAGTACATTAAGGCTAGCTCTTAAAGTCAAGAAACAGTCCAACATGCAACAGAGGAACAAACAAGGACATCTCATATACTCAAAATAACACAACATCTGTACAGACTTTGGAATCAACAAAATTCAGAACATATATATCATTTCACTCTTGATACCATCATGGAGGAATTGGAATCAAAGTGTCATGCAATCAAAAGAAGCATGGTATTTAAAACACACAGAAATGCCATGACAAGCAGACCACCACCCACCCAAATGGTAGTGAACAGACTTTTTAGGAGTGGTGAGGATACCACTCGCTGCTACAATCAATCGTCACAAACTATTCTCTAATTGAGTTCTACATGTCTATCTCATGCCCACTTAGAGGATGCAAAAATGACTCTGTCAAGAATATTCGATACTATAACTAAAAATTCACTGTATAGCTTAACAAATGAGCAGAGAACTGCCAAACTAGTAAATCAGAACTTAAACTGAAAAACGTTTTAGTGTTAAATGAGACATGTAAGCACAGAGTAATAAACAGTATCAAGAAAAATGAATCAGAAGAATAGCAGAACAAATATAAAACAAATACTTACAGAAAGTGTGTTTCCATAGATGTTGTCAGTTATGGATTCAGGGGCAGGTTGGCCGCTGCTGTAGTTAAACTGAAAACAGGAACATATAAAAACATGGCCTCTGAAGTCAGGAAAACATCAAACAGCAAGTTATAGGGCTTTTATCAATGCATGAAACAGAGCTTTCAACATGAGTCACACAATTTCGAAATTTCCACTTTGATATGGCATGCTTTTCTCAACAAAATTTCTCAATGGAATCCAAGTTTAAACCACAAAATTTTAGGAGCTAAAATAAAAAATAAAAAAAGCCGTGTGCCAGAGCATAACATGAACAGTTCACCTTGATACCCCAATCATATTCAGGTCCACCAGGATTATGGCTTGCACTCATTATAAATCCACCATTGGCCTGAGTAAATACAGTTCAGGTAATCAGTAAAGTGCAAAATATGAAAAATAAATACACATAACAAGCTAAAATTTCCTGAAAAAAGATAAGGAGAATCAAAGAATTGCCTTCTGCTTCCTAATTACAGCAGAAACAGCTGGTGTTGACATAATCCCATCCCTGCAGTGGTAGAATACCATTTAGTTTTCAACATAGAAACCCAGAAAAGAAAATGGCTTGGCAATTAGTAAATACCCTCAACCCATTGCCCATCAACTTTCTTGTAAAATTCAGAAAGCAGGAAGGGTATAGAAACATATTGTTAGAATTATTATCCATCCTTTCTCTTCCTTTAATTTATACAACAATAAGCTAGATAGGAGTATGACCAACCCAATTATCGGTTAAGAATGAATGGTACTTCTGGAATAATTTCACAAGGATAAAAGTCATATAGGTGTGTATAAAATTGTGTTATTGGCTCCACTTCCTTGCTTTCTACATTAGAATTTCTTTGAATGTACAATATCTAAGGAAAAGGTCAAATTCATTGATAAAATAGAGAATTAAAAGAACTTATACAATTCTTTTATTATAAAAATAGATAAATAAAAATATAATTTTTATTCTATTTCATAAAATATTTACTAAAAAAAACAAACAAAGCATCCATCAATTTTTTTTAAAATGATCTATCATTTGTGTCATGGGCAAAAAGTTTTGCCTTTAGCCAAAGTTACACAGCAACCTTTGAGTGCATATTTGTGCATTTAGTACAACAAGTACATATTTATCTATGGGGATTAGGAAAAGGTGGAATAGGCAAGATGAATATGTATTCATCTGTATTGAATTGCTGCATTTCTGTAAGCATGTATATGTGCAGGAAACATAAAAAAGTGGGATAGATGAAAAAGTTCAAAAAACAAATAAATAAATAAATAAGCAATATTACAGCAATGCTTCTTCACATCTTTAAGGTAGTTAATAGTTAATGCTGGATTTGTGTGCAAATATGAGTGACACATGGTTTGTCATAAGTATCAAGTTAACAAGTATGGAATATGCCACTACTGGGTAGACAAAGGGCTCTCGCATCTAACAATATAATCAAATTTTAGAAAAAAAACCTACTTATCTTCTGGTTTATTTAGAATTTAAAAAAATGAAAATCTTGGTTCAAATTCCATCGTATAACCAAATTATGAATTATCCAAAACATTTCCAACTTGACAACAAACACACCAAACCCAATGACCATGGCCTCAGCACCAGCAAGTCCAAACACAAGCAAACGACCGGAAACATGGCAGATATCCAAGTACACAATAGCCAAGCAGATAATAAAAAGGTATTTAGCCCAAGCAGGGAGAAGGAAGAGTAATCCTAGGATCAACAAAGGAGAAATCCA